>JARVZY010004329.1:0-26438 GCA_030686995.1 Artemisia argyi
CATATCAGTTGGAAAAAAATCAAACGTATCTTTTACTTAATTATAGTTTCATAGTTATAAACTTAACTTAATCCCATCTCACCACGACTTTTTATGGTGTTCATATATTAAGGGTTATTGAAAGATTAATCAAGAAGACAACTATATCAGTTGGAAAAAAATCAAACGTATCTTTTACTTAATTATAGTTTCATAGTTATAAACTTAACCTAATCCCATCTCACCACGACTTTTTATGGTGTTTATATATTAGGGTTATTGAAAGATTAATCAAGAAGACAACTCTTGCTAATGCACCAAAGGTAAAGAACCTAATGATGAAAGTGTTTTATATTTTTTAGATATTGTTTATGCATAAGTTGTTTATAGATGCTTGGGCAAGGGTAATGAATTGTTGGGTTATATATTATCTAAAGCCACGTATTGGAGAACATGATATATAGCACTTTATAGATAACAGGCAATTCACATGGTTTGTGAAGAGAATCAAATGTTACGCTCCACTCAAGAAATTTGGACTAGACAAACTTGGTATGAAAGTAGGCATTGTTGGTCTTGGTGGGTTTAGTCATGTTGCTGTCAAGATGGCTACGGCTCTTGGCATTGAAGTGACTGTTTTTAGCAACTTAAGGAGTCTTAAGTTGTGGCTGGTGTCGACGTTTATACATTGCTTCACCTGTAATGGTATGTATCATTGTAACTTTTTATGTGTTCTTACACAGGGGAAACATAAAAATAAATAGTTTCAAACTAAAGGATAAAGGTATGCATGGGACTAACATTTTGCAGCATGCAGACCAAAACTGAGAGGGAGGTTTGCAGCATGCAGGCAAGAACTGAGAGGGAGGAGTATTTATATTTGATCCAAAATGGTGAGCTAGATATCATTGTTGGAACTCACTAACTTCTTAGCAGTCATGTCACATATGATAAATTTGGTCTTGTGATAGTTGATGAAGAACAGGTTCGCCTCTTTTTGCCATATATCAAAATTTAGAAAATATCATTACCATTAGATCTTTCGATATTGAAAATTTATAAATGCAACATGAGGTAATCAAGTTCAATGTATAACACATGTTTATGGTTTACAGAGGTTTGGTGTCAAGCAGAAGGAAATGATTGCTTCATTCAAAACTTCAGTTGATGTTCTATTGAGAGTCAACAAGAAGATTTTAGTGAATTAAGAACCGTGTTAGATGTTCTAACAGAACGGGAGAAAGAAGTTCCATATGTCAATACTTTTACTTATGAATGATTGGATTGGTCAAAGCGTCTCTCATCACTTGCTAGATTATCAAGTGAGACACTGGATGAGCCACCCAAAGATCATGGTTTTCACAGTTCGAGGGATATCCGATCAGGTTCAGGGGGTGCAGTTTCGCCTGATCAGATTGCTGTGACTGAGTTGTTAGCTTTTTTTTTTTTCACTGGATGAGGTATTTCTACTATGATACTACTAACATAAATACTCATTCACATGCTTAGCTTTTTGAAAATATGTCTGTGAGATTAGTTATCAATGTCATAAACAATGTTGGTTTAAAACAAATACTTGATTATGATGTGCGCTTGCTTTAGTTTTTCCCACTTGGATGCAGAATTGCATCGGCTCCTATTATTCTTTACAACACAAATTCTGATGCCAAGACACTTATATCTGTTATAATAAAGTTCTGAAGTTAGACTAGGTGCTTAATGCCATATTATGTTATCAAAACACAATAAGCTTATTCAAACATTCTTTTAAAAAAGTGCTTATTAGTTTTTTATTGGCTTAAAAAGTGTGTTTTGATAAAGGTGCACCTTAGAAGGTGTGTTTTCGAGACACGATAAGCTCTTTTATAGAAGCTTTCCCACATACATGTGATAATGGCGGAATTGGCTCTGTTGAAGGAGTTCATTTGATCCATAATCGAGAAAATGGCGGCTGCTACACCAAAAAGGCCAAGGTCGTCCTAATGAAATATCAACTTTCAGCTCCACGTACTGTATGTTTTGGGGTAATTTGTATCTCCCCCTCAATTTACATGAAAAATAGATTCGTATATATCATTATAATTAATTGCTTTCGAGTTATATTATGTGTACATCACTGATGCTTTTATTAATATTCGGCATGCTTTGCATATTTTATATCACAAACAGAATAACATTCTCTTGGAGCTCCTACTGGAAGTGAGAAAACTATATTTGCAGAGCTAGCTATGCTTTTATTTAATACAGCCCCTGCTATGAAGGTACAACTTTAATTGCTGTGTAAATACCTTGGATTCACTTATCAGGTTGTAATTTCAGTAAATACCAAACACAATCTATATATGCTATTCATGATAGTTTGATTTGAATTTTTTTTAAGCTTAATATGTTCTATTAATAATTTGGTTAATATTTTTATGATTTGCTATGAAATTCTTATGTGGGAAAATAGTAACATAAACTCACTAATTAGTTTTACATAATTTATTTAATACCATCTCATAATACACCACACCATGAAAGGCTGCTATGCTTCCATCTTTTGTCAACTTCTCCATTCCATTTGGACAAGAAAATGTTATCACACTTTCATATAACATCTAAGATACTATGGTAGTTATGATCCAAGTTAATAGTTATATCTTTGGCTTTTCAAAACTTAAAATCAAAAGTAGATGGATGGTAATATTTGACACCGCTTAGGCAGTGGGTTAATTCGCTATGTATGTGGGTTTGTTTTTGCGGATTTTGTTACAGTATTAACTTACAATTAAGGTAAAATATGAAGATGAAATTATGGATTAAGACCTGTTGCTGATTTAATTTCTTGATTTCAAAAGATGTGCAGGTCAAAAGACTTCAAGTGATTAGGTTGTGTTGACACACTTTTAAACTTACCCATCATCTACTTTGTTTAGGCTGATTGTATAGTCATTGAGTGTATTACTTTAGCAGTGGTTGTGACTTCTACCCGTAGTAGTTGGAAAGCACACGCTTTTAGTAGTGATTAATTGTGATTTTAGTTGGTATCTAATTGTTGAATTTGAATAAATCGTGATTTTAGTTATCATATACACAATGCAAATGGCTGTTTAAAATATACTCACGGATGATGAACCGCTTTTGTAGTTAATTTTGTAACAGTTTCTTATTGTCATAGGCATTCCTAATGAAACATAAAACAAACCGTGTAGGGCCGCACACAGGTACCGAACGTATACACTGTATGGTGCAAAGTTCATGATCAGTGAGTCAAGGTATTTTCAGGCGCCACCACGTTTGTGTTACGGTATTTGCACATAGTCTATACATAATTTATCTAATAGTTTCTTATTGTCATAGACGTTCATGAGGGCACACAAAACAACCATGTTAGGTTGCGCACATGTACAAAACGTGTACATTGTATGGGGCAAAGTTCACGATCAGTGAGTCAAGGTATATTCAGGTGCCTCCACTTTGTGTTATGGTATTTGCACACAGGCTATACATAATTGTTATAACTACGACCGTTTAAGTATCTAACAGTTTCTAATTATCGTAGGTGTTCCTGAGGGTACACAAAATAACAGTGTAAGGTCGTGCACAAACAGTGAACGTGTACAATCTATGGGACAAAAGTTCACGATCAGTGAGTCAAGGTATATTCAGGCACCACCACATTTGTGTTACGGTATTTGCACGTAGAATATATGGGTACTTTATTGTTGATAACTAAGTCCGTTTAACTATTTGCCCCCTTTTTTGGGTCTGTCCTGTTAAGAAGTGGTCAGTTTCGGATTTCTTTTCTCAAAATAAAGCAGGCATAGCTACAAGTTGCAGCCATGGACACGTTTTGTACTAAAAAAGGTTGTAAACCTAGATAGGATAATACCTGCTTACTTTCACAGGAAAGGATGATAAAGTTCACTGACTATCCAAAACTTTATGAAATAAATTGAAATGAACTTTTCTAGATCATATTGATATAGTTCGCTGAAGTTAATCCTAAACTTGAATCACTTTCTACAGTTGCAGCATAGTTTATTCTCAACCACAAGGTTCTGTAATTAATCATTTTGGTCGCATGTGTGGAAATGAATCAACATGGCACAGAAGGAGCTATGCGCTAAAACCGTTTGGGAAAACACAAAGAGGGCTGATATTGAAGCCAAGTTGAAACAAATTGAGGTACTCCTTATGTCTAAAATGCTATTTTAATTAGTCAAGTTTATAAAACTATTTAGCATTTTAATTGTTGTTATAATGAGCCTAATGAAAATGTTTAAAAACAAAATTTGTCACTTTGCTGCACTTAGAGCAATATTGCCCAGTTGTTTTTCTTATTACATTTGAAATCTTACGTAGCTTGATTTAAATGTTCTTCGTTTCAGGTTCCGTGAAGGAAGCTATAGAACTGAGCAGGTTGAGGGAACTACCTAATAACTATGGTATTACTCATACATATGTCTGTTCTTATTACATTACACCCTCCGCATACTAGCTGTCTAAATTTGCTTCGACGATGTTGATTGTGCTGTTTCTTCCTGCATCAGCCATGATGTACACATGTGACCAAACACAATAGTTTATCTCTTGGTTCCAGTTATATATAACTTGCTAGAATCCTATTAGTATTAACTATGATATCGATAGATGTGGCAAAATGAGATGTCTCAATAAGATGTCAAAAACATGTCTTTTTATGTGTTAAAATGGTGTTGGTTGACCTAAAGTCCTTATCCAAAGAAATAATTTCATGCTATCTGATTATGTTCTGCATGTAGAACTTATTTTTTATATTGGCTAATCATGATATTTTTCACAAATGGTTGACATGGAGATCTTTTTAGCAACCATGGACCGCTATGCTTTACTACCACGAAATCCTATTTTTCAAAAATGGTATTGTCATGTCATATTGCAAATACTCATAGCTGATTATTGTTATTATAAAAAAATGTAAAGTTGGTGGTTTTGAAGTGTATGATTACCATGAAACATTTTAGGCGTCAGTTGAAAAGAATGCTAGAAAAATAGATTACTTTGAAGAGTTCCATTGGGGTTCCAAGAAGCATGTTTTTCTTCTTGGCCACAGTATTGTACTAATTTTATATATCCATTAGTATAGTAGCCTGATTGATTTTTTTACGCATTTAGTAGGTTCGTACAACTTTTAAGGTGAAGGCATCTCATCATTTGCTTCAATTCTTTCGGAAAGGATGCAATATGTGTTAATTGATTGTGTAATTGGTCATTCAAGTGTCGAGCAAGAAATGACTAAAAGTGCTTTGTTGTGATAAAGACGTAACAGCACAAACATTACAAACAATGTTGTTTCTAAGTTAGCACTCCACATGTTTGCTTTTGATATATCTTTTATCTACAAACATACAAATACATGTGTTACTTTTGTTCAATGAATTATTTATTTAAATTGATACTTCTGTTTAACTTTTCATATTTTTTTTCATATGCCGATTTAATTTAAGGATTGTGTGAAATACGAACTAAAGTATTACTATGTATCATTTAACCTTATTGGCTGCTCCATAATTTGTGGTTGCTGGATTATACAGTTTTCAATTAATTGAATACATAATTCTGTTTTACTTAGTAAAGTACACCTAATAATGGTCATCAATAAAGTTACACCTATGGGGTTCATTGTCCAACAGGTTGATCGTTTGTTTCTTGCATCTGCAGTTCTTTTCTAGAGTCTCGATTGAGAAGAAATATGCACCAACAAGAGCATGAGAATACAGTGAAAACTCAAAAGTAGAGAACAAGTAAGAACGCCAACTTAAGGGGTAAGACTCCTATTACATCCTTTTTTCATTCATTTTTTGCATTAGACGTGTTTAGATATTGTTAGCATAATATTGCTATGCTCTGTAGTTTGAAGTCTCAACTCAATTTCAATTTATGTATTTGTTTATTGTCAAGCTAATTGTGATTTGTTTCATTAGTTGACTCGACTACCTTATTGGTAGCGGAGATGAACCAAAGACCAACAAAGGCAATGCAAACGTGAATCATATCAATGAGGTGCTTGATAGATAAACAGTTCTTAAGTATCATATGTGTTTGTATTAGTTATATATATTTTTATTCACCGCCATTGTTCTTCATTTTGCTGTCCACTGTATGAGTTATACCAACTCACTACCTATCTTATGTGATCTCATTTTGTATCTCAGGTTGCATGTGATTTACTATGAAGAGGGAAAAACCATTACCTTTGGATATAACATCATATGAAGATGATGAACCTTCTTCATCCAATGGTAGCAAATTGGCAATAATCGGGCTGTTGAACAGCGACCAAAAATTGAGACTGTACTTTATCAGTCCTGCCAAAAAAGTAGTAGAAACTGAAGGTAATTTGTTCCCTTTTGGGTAGTGGTATTCTTTTGGACATGCAGTTACTTGAGTGGTAAAAAGTGAACTCCTTTAAACACAAAATAGTATAATGTTCTGGTAAATACAACTGATTTGAGTATAGAATCCTTAGTCTTAAAGAGATAAATTAAGCAATGTATTTTGTTACAGGCAAGTATTTAGACTCCTAAACCTGCAGTACTGTTGAATGTACTTATCCCCAAACACCCCTATTGCGTTTTTCAAAGTTTTATTTTTTGAAATGATATAAAAGATGAAGTAATATTTTGCTAAGTCTTACTACTTAGCATGTCTAAATATTATAAAAGAACTTTGTTTCGTTTTGACATCTTTTGCGTGGATTTTATTAGCTTTAATTAAATGAATAGGTTCCATAGTTTGTAGCCTTTTTAACTTATAATTGTTGGTATTTGTTAATACTGTAGTTTTGTGCCACACTGCACAACAGTAGGAAGTAAGCTGTTGTCACAGGTTTTCCATATTAGATATGTCAACGAGGAGTGTTGATGCTGATGATTGTCAAGTAAGTTTGATAGTAGTGTCAAAATAAATTATTTGTGGAGGAAGAGAGTAGCCAGACAGTATTAACGGCAAAGGCAACTAAGTTTAATAAGGGTTACCATGTTGGTGTTTTTAGGCATCTGAATTGATGAAGAAGCAGGAAGAGAGTAGCCCAGACAGTATTAATGGCAACGGCAACTGAGTTTAAAGCAATGCAAGCTCATTTAGAGACTGTAAGTCTGGCAATTTCGTTGCTTTTTAAATTATTGTACAATGTATAATTCATGTAGATATTAAATCAAGTGTTTGGTTTTGCCTCATTGATGTTTCAACCAACTGATTTATGTTTAGTGCAAGTACTTATCACGTATTGGTTTATATCTACACTCATGCACATATTTCTACTCAATGCTTTAAGGTTTTATAAATCATTGGAAACTATTCGATGCACAGTCCTATGCCGTAATAAAGTTAGTATTGCATTTCAGTTATGAGTTTATTGACAACCAAAAGTATCCGGTTTAACATTCACATGCAAATACTTTGGTAAAACAGTGTTCGATGAAAAGAATATAAGAAATAATATGCAACCTTTAAAAACTAAAATAAAAAAGAATTCTTCTGATCTTTTTTATAAAATATACGTACTTGAAGCATGTGAAAAAATGGAGTTATAAAAATCTAGAAACTTTGAAATGTTGGTCAAAAGTATACAATCAATTAGGGTGATGTGGCAACATTTGAAGTGATAATGTGGCATAATTGTAATGCATCATGGTTATAGCCATGGCGAGACTTAAACTAATCATAAGTTTAAATTACAATAAGATTTAGCTAACTATACAATTCGCCGGTGTGTGATAGAGTTTTGGTGTAAATTAATGCCGCCGAGGAGAAAACTACAGTTGGTATATTGCTTTATGATCAACCTACCTGTTATTCATAAACAAAAGGAATGTTTCCTTTTGTTCTTCACCAGGTAATTTTTGTGTGATTGTTGTGCTCTACTATTTTGATCACAGTGTCGCATCTTAGCTTGCACAACAAAGCGAGTTCAATCTAAAGATGTAACTTTCATACCATTATGACCTTTAAGGATTTTTGGTAAGTGATCCTTCATGAGCATATACTCCTGTTAGGATTGTTGTTTATTTGAGCTAACGACGTAAATAAGGGACATGACACACTCCAGGACTCCGCCCATCGTTTACTTCATGACATTAACACACATAACATGAGACGTTATCCGTTTCTCCAACGTCTACGTCGACTCACATGTCCAGGTCCTTTTCCACTTTCTCCCAACCCCTTTCCACTTTTTCAACTAATTAAATATTACACTGTCAAAACATAACCACCTTTGGTTTCTCAGGTCACAAATGCAAAGATGGTGTGGGTCGAGAGTCTAGGCTTCGACATACAAATCTATTCACCCAATAATGACGTCTTTGAGGTCTGCATCCCATTCCCTTGAGAGGTTACAAACGAGAAGGGTGCAAAATACCATTCACAAACAATGAGAACATTGTAATCCGATCTACTTTTATTCTTAAAAAAGTTTTCTAGATTTTAAAGTCTATGCATAATGAGAACATTGCTAAATTTCCCTATGATGGCTATAAATATTTATGTCAAAAGTAAAGCCAACGGGCCATGACAATCAACCAACTAATGATAAGTATATAAGGGGTATTATTAACAACACTTCTTACTCGAGAAGTTGGGTGAGCAGATTTATGATCCATGTTTAGTATACTGTGAAGTTGGTTTTAAGTACTTTAACTTTCAGGAATTAATATGGTAAGGAAATTGACTCATTGAGTACCAACGAGCTTGAACCTCTCGAAAGGCGGCTATAGCGAAGGATCTTGCATCAAGCCGTAGGCAATATCCTTGATGGCAATTAATAAAAGTCGAGGTCAAACTTTGAAGAAATTAAGGTTGTTTCTACATAAATAGTTTTCTCACATTGAAAACTATATGTGGTTGTCTCAAGAATAAAGAGCATAAAGGGGTAGCAGATTCTTTTTTGTGATAATGATAGTAATTATGCAAAATCAACAACAAGCGTTGTATAAAAAGAAGTCGTTGTATACTTTGTTTTTGTGTGCCACTTTGTAACTTTACTACAAATTGATTTGTTTTGACCCATTACCTATTCGGTTGACATGGTCACCTCTAATAAAACTTACAAATTTCTATAGGTTATTTTTATTATTATTATTATTATTATTGGTAAAAGGGTTTCTTTATCCCTGGTTAAAATTCTATAGGTTATGTGTTGGGTTAGTTAAAAGTGGAAAAAACGATACAATTGCTACGAACCTTCATTGTGAATCTATTTATTAGTATTCAGATTAATAATGGACATCCTTAAGGACATCATGGAGATTAGGTTGATATAGAAAGATATATTCTCATTGTATCGACACAAATATGCTCGAGGAAAACATTAACGTTTTTGAAATAGAAAAGTGTCATTTTATATCCTTAGTTGACTCGACTTAAAAAAATAATAAAATTAAATAAAATAATAATAATAATAAATAAAATAAAAAGGTGTGGATCACCGCTACTGTGAATAAATGATGTACACTTTCCAACCACTTTTTACCACCCTTCTTTCGATATAGAAAACTTTGCCAACGATATTTATAAGTCATGCCCGCCCATCGGGCGGGCTTTGAAAGCTATATATATATATATATATATATATATATATATATATATATATATATATATATATATATATATATATATATATATATATATATATATATATATATATATATATATATATATATATATATATATATATGGTGGGGTTATAATAGAAAGGGGGTTAAAATAAAAAGGGTAGGAAGGAGTTCTAGCCATTGGATCAAATTTGATGAGATCAAAAGTGGCGGTGGCAGAAGGGTAAATAAGGAAAATTTCAAGGGCAATTCCAAAACAGTATAATTTACACAAACTAAAGTAATGTACCTATTCCTTCATTTTCACCCAATCATATTCTCTCTCTAAAAAACACACAATAAATATTTCTCTCCCTGAAAATACACCCCTAATTAATCGCAGAAAAACACTAATTCATCATCGGCTAAACCTACTACATCAACAACGATCACTAATTCAATTTATTACTGAATCAACAATCTTAATTGATCGCACAAAAACACTAATTCGAATACCTTACTACATCGATAATGGTGAAAACGAACCTATCAAATCTTTCACGGCCTCGTAAGTTTCTAAATGAACTCTAATTTTGTTACTGCATGGATTTATTAATTTTGATTTGCTACAATTGCGTTTTTGTTGATTTGTTAGGATTTTTGTTTGTAAGTAGGATTTGTGTTTGTAAGTTTTTTTGTTTGTGTGATGCACTTGAATTCCAACTGTGATGAAATAGGTGTTGAGTTGTCGGGTATAAGGATGCATACAAGGTGTTTGATAAAAATGTCTCAATGGGACTTTATACATGTGATGCACTAACTTTACATTTGGATGCATTAATTTTGTACTGAGATGCAATAGGTGTTCATTTGTCAAGTGTAAGGATGAAATTAGCTAAGCGTAGGTTGTTTTATGTGTGTAAATTTGTTTGTATGCTTGGTTATACATCTGATACAGTGGAATTTGAACTGAGATGCAGTAAGGATGAAATAGGTTAAACGTAAGTTGTTTTACATTGTGATGCAGTTGTTTTGAATGATGATGCAGTTGAATTTCATATTATAATGTAGTAGGTTTTTATTTTGATTGTGATGCAGTAGGTTATTTGTGGTTGTGTGTTTGGTTAATTGTGTGATGCACTTGATTTTGTAATATGATGCAGTAGGTGTTCATTTTTCATTTTTAAGAATGTCTTAGGGTAAAAGATTGTGTTATGTGCATAAATGTGTTTGTATGTTTAGTTTTTTGTGTGATGCACTTGAACATGAACTGTGATGCAGTAGGTTTTAAGTTTCCGCGTGTAAGGATGAATAAGGTTAAAGGTAGTTTTCCTTATGTATGTTAAATGTTGTGGAAAACTAGAAGGGGGGGTTGAATAGTTTTGCGTCTTTTTCGTTTTAATAAAGGTTTACATACAAAGATTTGATGGTGATTTGCAAAAACCTTTTAAGCTAAAGTATAGATACAAATTAATTCACATATGTCACATAAATACTTACTTATTTAAAGTGTTGAATAGAAATCATAATTTCATATATCTCATTTAAATATAGATATGTATTTATATGTGTATATGTGTTTTAATGATTGTATATACTTTTTAATTTACTAATGTATAATTAATGTTTTGAATGGAACCTAGTTTGATCTTTATGTGAAACCAATATATGCACAACACACAATAATAATAATGTACGAGAAAGTAAGTAAGTAAACAAGTAAAGAATGAGGGATGGAAAGATCAAACCGAGAGACAAAGGATTTATAGTGGTTCGGCTACAAGGACACCTTCCTTGCCCTACTCCACTCCCTGAGCACCGAACTCGAGAGTTTTCTTCACTAAGTCAATAACCTCCCTTATGGCGGAGAAAACCGTACACACCAAATGCTTACACTAATTAACGACACAAAGCAAGATGTCGAGTTCTAATCGTAGCTAGAACCAATCTCACACCAAATAACACACCACAATTTCTTCACACCTTTGACTTCTTCAATAAGTCTTCACACCACTAGTATCTTCACGCCTTCACAAAATTCTTCACGACTTCAATGTCTTGCAACTTCACAACTTCAAAGCACCAATATCTTCACGACTTCAAGCCAATAATATCTTTGCACCTTCAAGCCACTTGAGTCTTCACAACTTCAATCTACTAATGTCTTCAAGTCTTCTTCACTTGAAAGCTTCACTTTCTTCACTACTAGTCACTATTGCCACTCACTCCTATCTTCACTATTATCCAACACTACTTCTTCACATCAACTTCTACTACACACTTACAACAATTCTAGATTCTACAACTAAATCTAGCAAACTAATACATACACCTTATTCACCAAAGTATGAAAGATCAACAAGATGAAACAACCAAACAACTTAAATAGCAAGATGATACTAAGTTGTAATACTTCTAGTAGAAGTATTCTTCTCTTTGCACTTGAGTGTTGAGGCTTGAATCACTTTGAAACAAAGATCATAGTATATAAGATCAAAGGATTTTTAGAAGATGGAGAGGGATGTTTAGATCAGAAAGTTTTTAGTGTAAAAAGGTGAGGAAAATGTGTAAAATGATCTAATATTTATAGGGCCAGATTTTACTGTTCGGGAGCGTGCCGGTCCCCTTAATTATAAGCCGGTCCCCTTAATCATTAAGCGGGCCGCCTAGTAAAATTAAGGGAGCCGCCCTCCTGAATGTTTGAAAAGTTTTTCTGGATAAAATTTGCCCTTTTTGGTTGAAAATTTGAAATCATGTCTTTGTGGTTTAATATGGCATTATCAAAAATGATTTGCAAATATATATAAAATGTTTATATCATGTTATAAGATGTTATGTCTTAAGACAAAATTTCCTTTGATCTTGTAATACATTAGACACTTTGTTTATTCATACCTTAAGTGATTTAATGGTAAAGATGAGTATTTACTACTAAATACTTGTTTATGTCATAATCTTTGGTTTGATGAGTTTTCCTTTTGTGTTATCAAAACATAGAGATATCGAAAGATATGAATAACGTTTTTAGTCAATTATTTATATCAACAAATGTGTTTGTTATGCTTACTTGTTTATCTAATGCACTTATAATTGAACTGAGAAGCAATATGTTTTAAGTTGTCACGTATGAGCATGTGTTAGGTTACATGTAGTTTGACTTACGTGCGAAAATGATTTTGTATGCTTGATTGTTTGTTTGATACACTTGAAATTGAACTGATATGAGGTAGGTTTTAAGTTGCCGAGTATGAGCATGAGTAAGGTAAAATGTAGTTTGTGTTAGTGCATTTTAGTGTATATTCTCTTAAATCTTTTATGCACTAAATATAAAACTACTGAAACTTTGATGTGTTGTATTATAAACTGTGACACAGTAGGTCCAGATTGTCACGTGTATAGCTTCTAAGGATGAATTAGGTTAGGCATAGGTGACATTATGTGTCGAAACGTGTTTGTTTGATTGTTTTTATGAACGATGCAGTAGGTTTTGAACTGTGATGCAGTAGGATTTTAGTTGTCGCATATATGGCTGCATTAGGGTACCTGTAGGTTTCCTTATGTGTCAAAATGTGTTTTTGTTTCTTGGTTGTATGATCGATGCACTTGGTTTGACACTGTGATCTAGTAGCTCCTCACTTGTGGTGCATAAGGATGCATTAGGCTTCATGTAGGTTGTATTATGTGCATAGCCGTGTTTGTATGCTTGGTTTATATAGGGATTTTCTATATGAACTAGTAAGTAGAACATGAATTAGTGAATTTGTTATGTCTAATTTAAGTGCATCAGTTCTTTTATAAAATAGTTCATCAGTTTAATCATCCATCTTGATACTCACAGGTTAGCATGTTTGTAACAACTTGCTTAGAAAATGTTACGTAAAGGGCGCCGAGATTGGCGAGAATCCAAATCCTGAAACGCAAAGGGCGCCGAGATTGGCGAGAATCCAAATCCTGAAAATGGAGCATAGATCAACCTAATATAGGAAAGAATTTAAGTATCAATGAGAGAGATTTGAAGTATTGTCATTTGTAGAGTAATTTTAATTGTCATTTCAAAACAATGATGTAAATTGTATTAGATTCTCAAATTTTTAGTTGTAATACTTTTGATTATTAGATGTTTAACACTAAGTATTGTAACTCTTAATGATCACATTTTTTTATAATATTAATTAATTTTTTTAATGTTAATTACTGAATAAACATAGATGCTTTAAATTATAAATTGTGATTCACTAATTGTTAACTATGATGCACTGGAAATATTAGTGCATCACATTGTATACAATTAGTCCATCATAGTGTATACAACTGGTGCATCAGAATGTTAATATCAAGTGCATCACAGTGAAAAATTCTGGTGCATTACATCATATATATTCACTTAAGTATAAAGAAAATTTTGAAGTTCAACAGCCGAATCAAAAATATTAATAGTATGATGCCCTAAATTTTGATGTCGTAACCCAAACACTGTGATGCACTGAAAGTAGACTGTAATGCACTAGATTTCGAACTGTGATGCAGTAAAATAACTATAATATACTGGATATATAAAAAAACATTGTGATGCACTAGGAATAACACTATGATGCACAATCATTTAATAACGATGTACTAGAAATAAAACTATAATGCACTAAACAAAATGAACACAAAAGATTTATATGATTTTCATAAAACTAAGATAATCTTGCAGTGATGATCTTTATGCTATACATTTTTTTACAATTTAATCAATGTTTTGTAAGGAATATGTTTCTATACAGAATGTCTCAACACCGAATCGTAAGGAAAAAAGAAAAAAATATATAATGACTCAATGTCGAACTTTTTTCGGCGGATCTTCTGTCTTGAGTTTCTCGGATGCTGGCAATGTCCGTTTATAGGTCTAATTCATTTTTGGAACAGTTGGGATATCAATTGATCTTGATTCAATAACATAATATCCAACATGATCTCTAACTCGAACAATTTCAACATCTGTAAGATGAAAGCATAGTGTTAGAAACTATAGCATCTATTGCATCATAGTCTTAAATCTATTGCATTATACATAAAATCATTGTTGTGATTTAAAAACTCGAAATAAATAACCTTTCTAATAGTGCATTATAGTCTTATATATAGGGCATCACACCTATAAAGTCACTGATCTGATTTACATGCTCAAAATCAAAAAAACCTTCGTACTACTGCATCATAGTCTTATCTAGTGCATTACATAGCAAAAACCTGGTGCATCACAGTGAATATATACAATGGTATGCACCAGTCAACATGTTTCTTTTTTAAAATATTTTTTTACCCATTTGAACTGTATAAAACATAACTTGTAATGCCTATTTCCTAAGTAAAATTGGTTGAGAATGCTACTTTCAGTTACAAGGATGTGGTATCAGGAAATCTAGGAAATCTGGAAGAGGTAGTGAAATAGGTACTATGATGAACCTTTTCTTTAGCAAGATTGGCGTTGATGGTTTGTAACCTTTGAAGACACTCAAGTGTCTTTTTTCTTGGTCAAAACATCTAAACACCATTCCATCCATTTCACTTCCTTGAATTGCTCATAAACTTCTTCAGTGTCTGAAATCTCTCCCTCCTCTTTAACCAAAGCCTCATTCATCTTGCCACAAATCATCCTTCATCTACTATCTAGAGCTTTTATTCCAACAGATTCTTGTTGCAACATTTTGCCTTTCCCACGAGAAGTTGGAATGTTGGGAGGATGGTCCATCTGCTTTTTTTAACCCTTACGACCCCCTTTGTTCCCGGAACTCTTTCCACCAATAGCCACGTGTTACTGCACACAATCACAGTAGGTTACCTAGTAGAAAACAGAGCGTGAATTCTAAGTTAGGAGAATAGTAACGTTATGAGATATGTAAGAAATTTCACAGCTAATAAGTTAAAGTAGGATAAGAAATTAACTGGCTTAAAAATTTATAGCCCATTAGAAGCTCAATACACATATTTTAAGGACAAAAATACATCGTTGGTCCCTAAATTTTCCATGAAACATCGTCTGACACCTTAAATTTTGAAAAACATCTCCGTGCATCCCTCCTCAAGTTTTTTGAGGCCGATTGCATCCTTTGACCCGTTTTCCGTCGGTCAATGCGTTTTCTATCGTTACATTTTGTTTTTAGCCCAAGGGCAATACCGTCATTATGTAATTCCGTGTGCTGAGTCACACGCGGTGTATGCAGATGCTACAGTAATTATATGATAATAAAAGCTAAATGTATTCACCACTCATCCCTAAATTCTCCTCTCTCTCATCAAATCTTATCCTAAAGTATTTCCGATCAAATCTTAAGAATGGCGCGATGCGGATGTGGCAGGTGGGCAGTCCTAAGGACCTGTTGGAACAATGTCAATGCCGGAAGGCGTTATTATGATTGTCCGGTGGAGGTGTGTTCATGGTTGGGTTACTTTAAGTTAAAATGTCACGTTTAGTTTAATCAATGTTTTAGTCTAATGGCTGTTTTTGATTGCATGTTTATGTTCAAGTTACGAGTATAAGCGTCAAAGTATTGATTTTAGTATATTAAGTTTTAGGGATCCACATGTCCCTTCAATGGGTGGTATGATCCACCAATGCCACCAAGAGCAAAGGAGGTGATCCTCTACTTGAGGAGGCACATTCACCGTAAAGAGGCGGCATTACAAGAATGCCAAGCATGCCTCATGGCTGAGACATTGGAGGTCGTCAACACCCGAGACAATGTAATCGAGCTAGAGGCTGCTCACCAAGCAGCTGTAGCTGAGCTCCATCTGGAGAAGGAGAAAGTTTACCGCTTGAGGAACTTGTGTGTTGTATCCTGGATACTCATTGTTTTAGTTTGCATATGGTGTATGTAGTGTCTTTATAAAGACATATTTTTTGTGTTTTGCAAAGCTTCCTAGAATGTAGAATGCATGTACAGTAGTCTGGTTAATGTTTTATGGAAGCGTTATTGTAGGTGTAGGTTGTTTAGTGTTATATGGAAGCGTCATTGTAGGTTGACTAGTAGAAAGCTTTGACTTCATCAAATTTGGTAATTGGCTATGACTAATACAAAGCTTTGACTTATTTTCTCTTTGTCAAAATACAAAAACATCAGCCAAGTAAGAACTCAAGTATGATATGATTTCTTACATAATGCAAAATGGATATGATTTCTTAAAACATAGTTGAGAAACACACATTCTTAAAACATAGAAAATATTGTCTAGGAATTACACATTGGATGAAAACCATTGTCTTAGGAATTACATACTCAAGCAGCATTCACTTGACTTCCAGTAACAGACTGGTCGACACTTGCTTGTTTAGTTGCTTCGTATTTGTTACCTTTACCCTTTCTCTTCTTCTGTGAAGAAACTTTTGGCTGGGATGAACCTGGTTTTTGAGACTATTGTGTACTGGCTTGACTTGCAGTAACACCTCCTTGCCCAAGACATGTTTTCTTGTTGTGTCCAGCATTGCCACAAATTTCACAAACCACACTCCTACTAGACTGTGACAACTTACTATCTTTATCAGTATCATCATTTCTGTAAAAGCCCTAGTTCTCTTCTTTCGTGGCCTACCCAATGGTTTATGATGCTTAGGTGGAAGAATGGTTGTAGGCACATTTGACTTTTTCCAATGTGGATATCCCTTGATGGGCTGGATGTGGTGTTTGTATGTTTCCGCCCATGTATTATCCAAGTAACATGGATGAACCCATGATTCTACTGATCCTACTTCGATTCCATTCAACTTCATATACCGGTTGGCTACAATAGCATGTTTGCATGACATACATGTAAGCTCCCATCTTCTACAACTACAAGACCTGGCTTTAACATTTACCAACCGCTTTTCTCCCCATCCAATAACCTGATAGTTATCTCCTTCAATCCCTAAAACAGAGTATTTATAAGCCTCTTTCTTATTGAAGTCTAACATGCACGTTGCCTTTGGTGTAAACAGTCCCGGACACTTTTCAATTGTATGCATAACATTCACTATTCTCTGCGTACAATATGCTCTAACGTATTCTAAAGCAGTAATGATGGGTTGATGCCTACCTCCCACAAGTTTCCCATTAAACACTTCACACATGTTATTAAGTAACACATCAGAATGAGCTCTCCCTACATATGTATAGTACATGTTTTAGTAATCCATAAAAAAATGTTGAACATTGTTGATCTACAACAGAATTGTTTACTACTTGAAAAATGCGACCTTGACCAATGGGCTGGTGGTATCTTACTTAAAGAAGCATGTACAGGCTCGCTAAAACTCTTGAATGCAAGCATTGTTGCCTCAAATTGTTCGACGGTTATTGCTGCAGCACATCTCCACAAATGTGACTTGTGTTTTGCAGAATTCCATTACAATTTCATATTCTCATGGATGTGCCTCAAACAGTATCTGTGTTCCGTACTAGGAAATACTGTTGCTAAAGCTGGAATTATACCCTGCAGAAAGTAACATCAATCCATTACTAATAAACCAATAATTTTTGAATTATATAACCGAATATATTCAATTAAAAATAAACATCACCTTTTGTCTGTCGCTGATAAAAGTGTAGTGTGAATTTGGTTGCAAGTCAAGATCATCTGCAAGACAATCAAGGAACCAAATCCATGAATCTTTGTTCTCAGCTTCAACAACAGCATAGGCTAAAGGGTATATTCCACTGTTGCTATCAATACCAACAGCTGTAAGAAGCTGCCTAGGAAAAGGACCCCTCATAAAAGCATCATCTAAACCCAACAGCTCTCTTTGACAAGCTTTGTATCCTTCCTTCAAAGCACCTAAGCAAACTGATGAGGCGAAAAATGATCCGTTTTTAGGGGGTCATTTAAACCCGGAATTGAATTTATTTGATCAAATATTGCCCTAAATCGTTCTTTTATGATTTTAGGTACTTTTGGAGTGAATTCTGGAAAAGGAAGCATTTCGGACATTTTTGGAGCATAAAAGTGAAGAAAACGGCAAAGTCTTAATTTTCCTTGCTGGGAACAGTACCTGACGGCGTCACCAAGTTCTACATGACGGCGTCAAGAGTAAAACAACAGGTGAAGTGGATAGAGTACGTGACCGTCCAGAGAGTTTTTACACTAGGGCGTCACCATAGGCCGTCATGGTCCCTTTACACGTGACGGCCCAAAGGAAATTTTCTCTTGACGGCGTCAGATCTGGATCTAGGCAATCCGATATTATTATGGGCGGCGAGTTGACGGCGTCAGATTTCTCTTCTTGACGCCGTCACGTTGGAAAATCTATATATAGTTTTGTAATTTTCATTCATTAAGAGAGGACAATTAGAGGGATAACTTGGAGAAACTCCAGCACAATTTTATTAGTCTTTTCAAGGGTTTTAACCCTTTGAAACCTTCATGTTCAATTAAGATAAGTATCCTTTCAATTCATTCAATATGTCTATGTGTTGTTTGAATATATCTTACGCTTGTCTTGATTTTAACATGTTAGGCTAGATCTCTTATGTGTTTGCTTAGATGTAGTGAAACCTAGATGTTGATTATGGGTTGATTGCTTGTTTATAGTTGTTACGTAGGCTTAAGAAAACTGACAGACTTCCATAGGGTAACTTGCTTGAACGTCTTAAGAAGCATGAACCAATGCGTACTAGGTTTTTATGGTTGTATTTAATGCATGAGCAAATTCTAGTGATCCCATGTTAGGAGCTTCTTGCAGGCTCGACATAGGAGTGAAGTAGGAGCTTTTAGAGTTGGGGAAGTACGTACGCCACCCGACAATTGGTGTTAAGGAATATAACCCGTCATCCACGCAATTGTAACAAACTATCAACCTGTAAAAGATATCTAGGGAGTAATGAAATCTAAGTAAACACAATTTTCTCATTTATTGTTCACACCACTAGTTTAATTAGTTTTATTTACATTTTTGTTATTTTATTTTGATTGCATCTTTAGTTATTGGGTTAGTTGATTAGCAACTCATTCCGCCCACTCTTTCAAAACCCGAGATTTTAATTGCTTTTATAAAAATATAAAAATACAAAAAGAATCATCCCTCACCTCTAGACTTAATTTTCAGGCTTTTTAATCCTAGCGACACTATTCCTGAGTTGAACGATCAATCCCCCGGTACTTGTCACTATACTATACTACAACGATCAGGTACACTGCCAGGTGGGGGTTGTAAGCTTCTCGAGATCCCTCGAGAGGTAAAGCCTGGTGCAATTCCCACGCATCAAGTTTTTGGTGCCGCAGCCCGGGGAATAGTTATTGTCTAGGCTAGGATTTCTTTTAATTTGGTCTACTTGCTAGATTCCTTTCTAGTAAGATTTTATTTTTATTTTTTAGGTTTTCTTTAGTCTATCTTTTTCTTCATGCCTTTGTTAGTAAAATAAATTCATTGACTATTCCGTGGACCATTATGGAAAACGCGAATCCTCCCCTTTCCCCTAGAGAAGTGGCTTTGTTACATGAACAAATTTAGAATGAGATTAGGGAACTTAGGGAGCTTAATAGGTTGATTAATGTTGAGCTCGACCATGCATTTAGTGACCTAGCGACCGCCTTGTATTCAAATAAGGATCTAGGGACTAAAGATTTTGAGGATGTTGTTGAGGAACTTGAAGAAGGGGAGATTGATCCAAAGCTAGATGACTATTTTAATCTATACCCCACTAAGGAGGAGATTGCGTACTATAATAATCTTATTGATAATCCTCGACCTCCTTTCACTGGAATTGAACCTAAGATAAAGAGAGGCGATCCTAAGAATGCTAAGATACCGTGTATGATTAGGTATAAACACATTGACAATGCTTACATTGATTTTAAATCCCCAATCAACATTATGTCCTCAAGTGTCTATAATGATATTGTGAAAACAAGACTTGGACCTAGAAGAGATCCCAAATACCCCGGTGGAGTTTGTAACTTTGTCGGGAGAATTAAAGGTCTACATGTCTTTGTTGGGAACGTTACTTATATCACTGACTTTATGGTTGTTGAAGACCTAGCTAGTGTTATTGATTGTCGCTTATCCCATGTGGTGTTTGGTAAACCATTTGTTGAAGAGTCCAAGTTAGAGTATGATGAGATAGAAGGGACAATCCGATTTGCTAGTGACACCAATAGGATCACTTATAGGATGCCTAATAGAATGAAAGAATTTCTTTTTGTGCCTCGATCTGACATGGATAACATTGGTGCTTTCGAAGACCTCAATGAAGAGGATAAGAAAAAGGGCATGGACTATGTATGGGAGAAGAAGAGCCTTTTCTATAAGGATTGCTTGACTCTAGGACCAAAATATAGAGTTGATAAGGAATTTGCCAATAGAATCATAGGAGCAATTAAGAAGAAGGTGGTTGGTCTCTATAAAGAGCATTTACAATTGGTGGATGAGACCAACGATGAGGTCACATAATTACCCATGACCTTGAGTCTAGCTACAAGACTCGTAAACAAAGAAAAGCGCTTCTTGGGAGGCAACCCATGCTTTGTGTGATTTTTATTTGTTTGATTGTTATTTGTTTCCGTATGCATGCTTTATTTTTATTGTTGGTAGATCATGTTTCATTATTTTGTCGTTTGACTTAGTCTTAACTTCATCCAAAGGTATTTCACAAAAGATAAGTGTAAGGGGAAAACCCAAATATGTTTTTAAGAAACAAAATTGATCTTGATTCTCCACAATATTAAATGAACATGTATATTAGTATTTGTTAGAGTCAAATGCTTGTATCGAGTCATAATGATGTTTTGCAGGATTTTCCAGGAAGTAGGACATAAGTTTTTCTAGAAATTTTCTGGAAACGTAACATAAAGATTTCTGCAGGTCACTTCTGACGGCGTCAGGAATTAATTCCTGACGGCGTCATGTGTAAAATTCTGGAAATTTTGCTAGTTTTGTTTTTCTAACGGAGTCTTGAAGTGTGACAACCGGCAGTTTAGGGAGCTATTTTAAAAACCCGCATTACAATTTAAGTTCGTTTATAATTTTTTATTTGAAATTTTCATTTCACAACGAACTTGTAAGACCTATTTTATGGATATTTTTAATTAATGACGTTATGGAATTCGTGAATTATGTTCATAATTCATTTTTGATTTAATGAGCGGTGATGTATATTTGAATTCTCACTTGGTACTACGTTGACTTTGGCACTAGGATTACCTAACGACAGTTTTATGATTCGTCTTAACGAGTCTGACTATATTTTTAATTATTTACGAGATGTTCTCGAGTGATATTGAAGTTTAAAATGAGTTCGGGTTCGGGCCACGTGTTTTTACAGTTACCCGCATTACCCGCTCCACTGTAATAATATTATTATTATTACTATTATTATTATTATTATTATTATTATTATTATTATTATTATTATTATTATTATTATTATTATTATTATTATTATTATTATTATTATTATTATTATTAATAATAATAACTTTAAAAAAAATAAATAAATAAATAAAAATAAAAAGATAAAGGGTGTGTTTGGTCCGGTTTTCACACACACACACTCACCCTCACATTTTATTCATCTCTCTCATCTCATCTCCATCTCCCCCAACCTAAACCCTAGCCGCCGAACATCAATTCCGGCCACCACCGCCGCATCTCCGACCACCCAACAAAACAATTACCACCATCTTCTTCCTCTCTTCACCCTCTTTCTTTTGGTATATGATACTTACCCTAGAACCTCCGTTAACACCACCAAATTTCTACTAATCCATTCGAATTTTTAGTACTTTTACTAGATCCGTGCATTTGGAGGTCCAAGAAGGTGAGAAGGAGCTATTTTTGGGTTTTGGGTGCCACGAATTGGCATTAATCCGTGGCTACACGGATTATTTCGTGAGAATCGAAATGGTTTTGAATGGGAAATGATATTTTAGTAATAAAAATTAAGTTTGGTATCCGGGTTTTCATGGTTTTGGTTGTGGTTGACTCGGAACCGAGAGCTATGCTCTCGGCTTATTTTTGGTTCGAGCCTTGTGTGGCTTTGGTTGCATTGATGATTGTAGTTTGGGTGTTTATCGAGGGTGTTATGTTCCTCGATCCGAGCTAGCCGAGACCGTGTGGTCTCGGGGTTTCCTTGATGCTCGTATGACCACGCCGAGACCCGTATTGGGGTTCTCGATTAGTTGTGGTTCGAGCCTTGAGCTCGAGTATTGTTGTGGTTTGACCCTTGTGGGTCGCGGCCTTTTAGCCGCGTATTATTTTGTTGCCGATTTGACCATTGGGTCGAATGGGTTTAAATGATTAAGTTAGGCTCTTGTGAGCTATATGATGCTTATGTGTTGGCTCGAGTCCAAGTGACTCGCAGTTTGGAGCCGAGACTCAAGTGAGTCGAGGGCTCGGGTCGGCTTGGTAAACCGACCCACACATTAACTTTGTTAATGGTAATTCTTGAAATATTTGTGAACATAATTTTGGCATTGTTGTGGTATTTCATTTCGGCCGAATACTTTTGGTTGGGTCGAGACCATTGTGGTCTCGACATTGGATATTGTTATTGGTAATTGAGGAGTTGTTGTCGATTGGTAAGTGTGATTGGGGACCGATTGTGAGACGGTCGTTAGATTGACGGAGATAGGTTAGTCGGGTGCCGTAGTCGGACCCTCATGTTGTAGCCCGTGGTTGCGATTGTGATTGGACGGAGATTGGTTATTTTATGACTTTTGCTTATATTTGGACTTGGACAATGAGCCGAGAGTCATGACTCGGACATATGACCATTTCGTATAACTCAATAACTATTAAAACTAAAACGAAAATAATAAAACTCGTATAGTCATTATTGATAATATGAACGTTTATATGAATATATATATACGTGAATAACGTATATATAACTATATAAGCGCGTATATTAATAATAATAATAATCACGAGTCGTATTATAAATAATACGATTAGATATATATTAGGCTACGAAAGTGGCGTAATATTATTGAACGTATTATTATTATAAAAATTGTGTTATAAAACGGGAAACTCCCGACAATTATGAAACGTTTAATAAAATGTCATTTCGGATATATAACGGTTAAACTTATTGAATTATGCGAAATTGTTGTCACTCGGGTCCAGGTAAGTTATTATTTGTGACGTTCGTGTTGTCACGGATATATGACGACTAATATAGACGTTTTCTATAATTAAATAACCACTTAACCGTAAGGTTGAGCCGGGTTATTTGGCTATACGAAATGAATATATTAGTGGGCATCGTATCCTACGACGCCCATAAGTTGTAGTATATGTAAAGTGTAATAGATTGCGAGTGTATATATCGGGAAATCTGGCCAATTTGACGATATATATGAGGAATTTATTAAACTATGATATATACTATATAGTAATTATGTGCTATGTGCCTTAGGTTGGGTGTAATCTTGGAACGGTATGTTACGTAAATAAATATGAGGATTATCAAATCGACGGATTTGGTAAACTTTAGCGATTTATTTAAATGATATATTGGCTAATATTAGATCCATAGTTTATTTATCTTTCTATATGTGATCTTTTTAGTTTGTTTTGAGTCGACCCACTACCCGTATGGATACCAAACGCAAATACACCAAACTAATACGAAATGGATTTTCGGAAATAAAACGGATTCTCGTCCGGGTTTGGGAATATTATATATTTGAGGAAATGATTTCTGAAAGAGTTAATATTGTTAGGTCGTGCCAAGTCCGTAGTTGCTGTTTCGTGAGTTATCATACATCTTATTTCTACCTACCTCGTCTTGCTATTTTCTGGACTTGAGGTGAGTCATAGCCCCACTTTTTACTCTTGAACTATGTTTTCAATGATTGGGGTGAGAAACGTGCAAATCATTTTACGTGGACTATTATCGCTTTTATATTCTTTCTAAACTTGCTATGCGTATGTACTAGGATCTATTGTCAGCTTTAGTCACACATGTCGTGTGTACTATTCAAGGTTGGCTTATTTGGTTATTGGTGGATTGTCAGCTTTAGTCACATATAGGTTGTGTGTACTATTCAAGGTTGGCTTATTTGGTTATTGGTGGATTGTCAGCTTTAGTCACATATATGTTGTGTGTACTATTCAAGGTTGACTTATTTAGATACTATAGTGTGCACCTATAGGTTATTAATATTGCGGAGATTATCCGAGTTATTATTGGTATTGCGGGGGCTACCCGAATATCTATGTTAGTACGGAAGGGTATCCGTGTGTTATGTTAGTACGGAAGGGTATCCGTGTGTTTTGTTGGAGCGGAGGGTATCCGCAGGCTTTTAGCGAATCCTTAGTCTAGCTAGCAAGCGTTTTGCGTATATGTCCACTATATTGTTAATTGAATTTAAACCTATGATCTTACCAGCGAAAGCTGACTTTTAGCACGTTTTCTCAGGTAATTAAGTGTTGAGATGCATGCTTGGAATGGAAGGCTCGGCCAAGGCACACGGTTCATGGATCTATTTTTCTAAACTCTGATAATTAAATTTGGACCTATTGTTACTTTATTTTGGGCCTGACTCTGAAGTATGTTGGGATAAATGTAAACCTAAAACCCCGTTTTGGTTGTGTTTTTATTATGTTTACTTTATCTCGTTCTATATTGTCTTGTGTTGGATACCAATCCCCGTAGCACCCCGAAAGCTTGTTGAGTCTTCCGCTGTATCAAATTTTGGGGGTGTTACAGATTGGTATCAGAGCCAAGGTTATAGAGAACTAGGTAAATAAACGCCTAAACTATAACCGTATTTTTATAGAAAATGATCCTTGACCACCGCCCGCCAGCCCGCCAAGCCGAAGCATCTTCTATTATTTGAGGTATTATGAGATATTTGAGATGATTGTTAGATTTGAGACTTATTGAGATGATTTGAGGTTTATGGATTTTAGTAATAAGATGGCGTTCTCGAGGATTTATATGGTCTATATGTTTTATAAACATTTTAGTAATGCGGTGTTTGAAATTCTTTTATTAAGATTATATATTGAACTATTTGATGAGTATATTGGAATGGTATTATGAGTTGTGATTTAAGTTGTTTTGAAACACTTACACCTACCCTACGCCGTTGTCACAGACTATGGCCTCCCATATGCCCGATGTCGTCGAGGATATTCTTACTGCACCGGTTTTACCTGCACAGTTCACTATGGCATCTGATGACCCTTACTAGATGGCCATGACTTCAGCTACTGTATCACAGGCAGCTTCTACTTCAGCACTACCTGCTGCATCTACGCAGGGACCCTCATCTTCTTTAGGGCTCCCTGGTACATCGAGGCAGCTTACTCTTCATCAGGCTTTGGCTCGTGTGGCACCACGCTTTGCCCACCGAGCTACGGCGCGCATGTCGGTACGCCCTACTCCATCACCTTTACAGATTGATGCTCACTCTCTTCTGTCTGAGGCGCCACCCACATCATTGCGTCGTCGTCCTAGATCACCTACTACATCTCCACATGGTTCACCTAGTAGGAGACGACGAGTGATGAGGTACTCTTCCGATGAGGAGGAGGAGGAGTACGAGGGTGAGGATGAGGCTGATGACCCTGAGCGGGAGGATGACCCTCAGGAGGCTGAGCAGGGTGATGATGATGACCCTGAGGAGGAGGATGACCCTCAGGAGGATGAGATGCCTGATGATGATGATGAGTTAGCACCACCAGCTCAGGCTGAGGAGCCTGATTCACCTATACACCCGATTGAGCCTGATTCACCTGATCATCCGTTCTTGTTTGAGCTGCCACCTGGTAGTCCCGTTGAGTCAGATGCATCTCCTGAGGTTTCTGCTGAGCATGCAGAGTTGGGTGAGGTTGGCAGGGTGTGGGCTCGGATTACTGAGCTTAGTGACAGAGGTGCACGTGTATCTGATCGACTTGAGAGAGTTATTGGAGAGTTTTTAGCGGATTTGAGAGTT
>JARVZY010004330.1:0-26464 GCA_030686995.1 Artemisia argyi
AATCATTTATTCATTTACAAACAGACATCATATATCTACACAAACACTTTAATTAAACATGACTTAATTAATAAACTAAACAAACAAGCCATAATTACATTTAATTAACACGTCACATTTCACATTTTGACGTGTAACAATTACAGTATTATTTGGCGGTGAATAAAAAAACATTATAGACGCAGACAGAGAAATGAAGGTAAAACTGGTTGGTCATTTTCAAATCATAGCTTTCCATCTGCACCACAACTTGCACACACTTAGTCACTTTCATATACAGTATATAATAATAATATTAATAATAATACAAATAGATAAGATCAACTCAACAACTGCTTGTGACTGGCTAACAAAAAATATATAAAAGTTAGATCGATCTAGAGCAAGCTAGTTTGAGTAGACGTGCGTAAGATGGGACGAAGAAAGCTGGAAATGAAGCGAATAGAAGACAAAAACAGCCGTCAAGTAACATTTTCTAAACGGAGGACAGGTTTAATGAAGAAAGCACGTCAGCTTTCAGTTCTTTGTGATGTTGATATAGCCGTCCTTGTTTTCTCCTCCAATGGCAAACTCTACCAATCCTGTAGCGGCACTACTAACAGGTACTGCTGTTCAATACTGTAGCTAGGGTTTATTTGGTGATTTTATGTGTGATACATACATCATTATCTATGATACTATAAATTCCTTATTTCCCTACATTTAGTCTAGGGATTCCGAGGTGTAGCCTTAGAGTAAGCTAATGCAAATTGCTTACTAGTGCGTTTTGTTTGCTGTGTACAGTAAAAAGTTTACCAAATATAACAAATTACTCAGAGATGTTGATAACTTGAAGGAAGTTACACAAACATTGTACTCGAAAAACTTCTAAAATTTAGATTTTTTAGAAAATATGCATGATATCCTTGCACGCAATTTCAATACACACAGTTTGTGGTTCACTTTGAATTATATATCGACCTTATTATATGCATTGCTGCAAACAGTGGCGAAGCTTGGATTTTGTAAGTGGGGGGTCGGGATCTAATTTTTTTTTTCCTAAGGCTATATTTCAGGTATACCGAAATTTTTGGGGGGTCGAAACCGAATATACCGAAATTTTTCTACACGAAAACTATATACCCCATACATTGCAAAAAAAATTTCGGGGGGTCGGGCGCCCCCCGGCCCCTATGAAGCTTCGCCCCTGGCTGCAAAGAGATAATCATTTCCTTTAATCGTCTTTTGGGGGCTGGAGTAAGAAAAAGGCTGGGCAATATTGTGTAAACCAACGACCAAAAATGACAACACGAAAGTAATTACTTAGAGCAAGAGGTGTGGTAACAAAGCATACCCTCCTCATTTGGGGGCCACGGGTGCCACATCACCCTAACAACTCTTCACAACTAACCCCTCCTCACTCACAACTAACCTCAACTTACTCATTTGAGGCCCACCACTTACAACTTTATTTTTTTTATTCATTTCATTAAATAAACTAAATTCATTTATTAAAATTAAAATTACAATACATCTAACTAAAAATAAAAATGTTATTTACTTATTTAAAAAAAAAAAAAAAAAAAAAAAAAAAAAGGACGAGTTGCAGAAAACAAACCTCGTCATGCAGACGAGGAGGTGGTGAACGGCGAGGCATGGCGAGGGTCAGTCGGTGTGGCAACGAGCTGCAACGAAGGCCACGTTGGAGTGGCGAGCTCCAACGACGAGCCACACCTCTTGCTCTTACGAAAATAAAGAACACAATTTTTATCGGGCCAGCCAAAAGGATAATGACTTGCATCAATAGAGATGCTAGTGGGTATCTTTTATTAACTTAATGTTAAGGTAATAACCACTTCCGACTTTACAGTCTCAATGACCTTCAGAATATGAACTAATGCATCAACATGTAATGAATTCATAATTAAATCGATATCCGGTGTAGCTTTGTTTCAAGATCAACATTCCAAGCAATCATTTTTATCCTAAAGATCTATTTATATGAGTTAGTGTGCTTAACATCTTTTGTATTTGTATTAACTATTATCTCACTGCTAATTGTACAAATACTCATAAACTACGCACGTTTCAGTGTGGAGCATATCCTCTCTAGGTATGAGAGAAGCTGCACAGAAGTGGGAGAGAGAACCAACAATGGAGCTGGTGGGCAGCTAGTAAGTGATAGCTTTTCAAGAGTTGGTAATTTTTAAAAACATGATACAAATGATAACCTGTACAATGAACTAAAATTTGTGAGATTTTTTAAAATCATGGCTTCAGGAGGTTTTATCGCACTGCACAAAGTTCAGGACATGTAGAGAGCTTCTACAGACGGTGGATAGGTAACACAAAATCTTGAATGTCAATGCACAACATGTATACTATAGACGCATGCACGCACGCACACACACGTACGTGTGTGTGTGTGTGCATGAACATATTTTAAAAACACGGTCAACATGAACATTGGAGAGCGAGATCATAATGACATGATTCACCAAGTAGCGTGAAATCCCAAATATTTTGCACAGGCTTGTGGAGGAGAATAACAGTGAGGAACTTTCTGTGGCTGATATGACGGAATTAGAACTAGAAATTGAGGCTGCTCTTGTTCAAACACGATTGAGAAAGGTGATTGTCCGACGCTACTTATTCAATTCGGTTTCTCAGGCTGTTACTGTTCTATATGTTCTGAATCATCTTAGTTGTACTTATTGTGTTTATACATTTATTTATTCACTTCATTCTCTAAACTATTTTTTGATCTATGTGTCGGTGTTGGATCATCCTCACAGTACAACTTATGGTTATACGTTTTGTGTTTGAATCTATTGTAGTTCAAGATGTTTGTCCTTTGTTATTTCTTAGTGTCAAGGGTTCGTCAATTTAGTTTTAAACTCTCGTCTTCCTGTGGATAGATGATGGGAAAGAAGAAAAAATAATGGGACCCTTACCCTTATTGATGTTGACAAAATGAGGACGTGACTAGGAAGGGAGACATACAAGCATGTGATACATCGGAATAGGCGGGAATCACTTGATTGTATGATCAATGGTCCATGTTCATTTTGAAAAATGCTCTATTTGAATTAGTAAAATATCATCACGAAAAGTCTATATGTAGCTTATGTGCGATTAAGTGTGGTCTCTTTCAAAGGATCACTAGTAAACATTGTTGGATGGTCTTATGAATTAAGGACAAACCAAAATTGACTCCTACACTATTAGTCTTCACTGAACAGGAATCATCGATTATTCTTAAATGTTAAGTGGGTTAGACTTTAATATCTTTTAGTAATAATAAAGATTCTTGATTTCTTGTCAAGTACTAAAATTTCTGGACTGTAGTAAAATAGAAAAAAGTGAGTCCATGTAGTAGGCCCATGGGTCACAGATTAATCGAAGTTGGCTAATGAGCCTTCAAGGTACTAAGGTTCCAACCTGGTCTATGTTGATGTGGTTGGTAGGTCAATTTGTCTTAAGTTGGAGGAGTCTGGCATCTGCATTATTGGAGGTTGTAGGCAGGAAGTCGGTAGCAGCGTCCAAGTATATGTTTGCGACAACCAATAGCGTGAATGGTGCTAACTGCTAAGTAACCCAAGTCTTCCTTTCGGTTTTAATCTAGTAGGCGTATCACACAATGCTAGCTAGGGTGGACCTAATATGCCATGTGAACACTCTTGAGACTTGATTAGTGAGTTCTAACCAAGCACATTTTGGACCGAAGCTCGCTCTTTGTGATATGTAAGTGACCAACTTCCAACTATAATGGATTTGATCAATGAATATCACTAGTAGCTAGTTCGATGCATTCACGAAGCCTAACTGACAGCTCTCGTCTCTCGTCTACTAAAAGTCACTTAGTTAAGAGAAAATTATAGAACACTTGAATAGGACAACTCTTAGCTAATCGGGTTGAGTGTCTGGTATTAATTGTAGGGCTATAGCATCTCCGTGGCCGCAATATGGTTGATCTCGATTGGTTTTGACCGGCCTATAATTTCTGCTCCTTGTGGATGTGTAGCCCTAATGAGATCAATATATTATGGTGCTAAGTATTATCTACCATACGTTAGGCATAATGAACCATTTGTGTAATGAACACAACCACCTTTTTTAAAACATCCACAATACACTTTTTGCATTTGGGAGTACAAAATCAGAAGCAGCCACTATAGACACAGTTAAGCCTCATCAACATGTGACTGCTTTTGTCTGATCTTTGTATATTAGTTCTACCACACAGATTCATGTGAAAGTGGATATTTCTGTCCATCTTTGGCTGACGGGGTGGGCTTACTTTTTGTGGTTGTTATTTGGATTTTCATATCTACTTGACAACAGGCCGTATGTGGCTACAATCACGATCCTGAAATCCCTTCATCCTGTAAAGGATTCTCTGGACATCATACTATATGCGGAGCACTGTATATCTTAGGCCGGTCTAGTGCACAATCAGTTACTGGATAAGTATATAATATTATTTGTTAATCGCATTAGGCTATTTGGTTATATGTCTTCAGGTGGTTGTCTCCCTGATTCAGAATACTGAATGATTTATTTGGCAGTAATTGATTATGTTTTCCTCCCTCACATGCAACAGTGATAAGAGAATAGAATTACCTAGTGCCTTTCACCTTAGCCTTCTATATAAGAGTACATGCAACACTGCTCCCGATTAAATATCACCTTGCATTAGTTGTTCTTTAAATGAAACATCGACTATTTAGATGCTATCTTGCATTAGTTTGGTGATCTATAAGTGAAGTCATATTAGCAACAAAAACATAGCCGGTTCTTGATTACAGTAGTAGTTAATACGTTGACTATATGTGATTTCCGTGAATGCAGACACAGTTGATGATGGAGTACATGTCAACCCTCCAGGAAGAGGTATGCTTGTACTTAATTTCTATGCATAAAAAGCTCTCGTGCACATAATTTAGTTGGTGTTTGAGATTGCTTTTTTTTTTTTTTTTTTTTTTTTTTTTTTTTTTTTTTATTATTATTATTATTATTATTATTATTTTGTAGGGGTTAAGAACATGCAAAAATGCTAAAAAATAATTAGTACTACAGAAAATAGTGCTTGGATTTGCTTGTTATGTTAAACATGAAAAAAATTCAATCAAAATCATCAATAAGGTTGTAGGTTGAATATGAAGGTAGGATAGGAAATAGTTCTAATGCCATCTCATAATAAGCACCATCCTAACCGCTAATCAGAAACTGCTCCAAAAATATGAAGCAGTTCGGGTGAAACACAAGTGTTTTTTCTGAATAAAATAAGCAATATATCCTGAACACCCCATTTGTATACATTGAGCTCTGTACTAAAATGTAACATCTAACTCCTGATCGTTTGTTGATTCCTGATTTTGGGTTTACTGGCCCTGAATATGCTAATCCACGCGATTTACTATTAGACTACTTTTGCTATAAATATAAGCTCCAAAAGGATTTGCCCAATGGAGACTAGATGCAGAAATAATTCATATATGCTGTTCTGTAAGGGTCTGCTATCCTTAAGTTATGTTAGTGTACATCAGTGGTCTGATAACTTTCTACAGTTACTTATATTTGTCAACCCCACATTGGCAAATGGTTCAAACCATGGGCTACCCGCATAGCCATGGGGGCAGCACTGTGTAAATTGCAACCTTGATATATACCACACTCCATTTGTAGCTTTTGCTGCAATGCTGTGTTGGATAAAAAACATTAGAGCATCACATAAAATATGAGAAAATATAAATTTTTTATCAATTAGACATTTTTGGTCATAATTTGGAAAGGGTTGACCAAAATCAGGGTGATACCAAGTCTCTTGATGAGGTATGTAGAGGCTAATTCATCTGGTTAATTGCAAGGTCATTAAGATGAGATACACTTTGGCGGTATTCGTGTGCATCAAAGACCATATACTCCATTTATCCTGTTGAGAAGCATAGCATTATTAAAAACCGTGAACAAGCATTATATGAATATCTAATCTTGCTCTTATCTTTTGTTAGCAGGAAAAGAAGTTAAGTGAAGATAAGGAAGAACTGGAAAACCAGGTAAGTTCTTTACATTGTTTTTGTCAAGGGTGCAGTCATATTTTATTTTAACAGTTAAGCTTAAAATTCACCTTAACAGCTTTTACAGCATTTCTAAGATAAAAAATATGCACTTTCCATTGCTTATTTTTAAGTGTCAGTTCTGAGTGTTTGATGGCTTGTTTATTAACAGGTTGCATAAATAAGCAATCCTCGAGACCCCCTGAAAATAAACATATGCCGAAAACATACTCCTAAGCCATCCTTCAGAGTTACAGATTCTTTGGAAAATTTTCAAGCTGAAATCAGTCTAACTGCTTAACATGCGTAATATTATTTAAAATCTTGTAAACATAGTACAAGTAGAATTACTTTTTAGATCTTGCTTTTTTCTCTATAATTTCATTCTTGGTGATTCATTTACAAAGTTCCCTTTATAGCTTGTGATAACCCCAAACATATCTCATTTTAAGCCATCCTTCACATTTGCCTTTTTTTTATTAGTAGAGTTAAAACCAAAATCAATTTAAATGCTAAATCCTACTACTTACCATATTCAATATCATTTATAACACTGAAAACAGAGAAAATATAGTATTATGTTTTTGATCTTGCTTCCCTGTTTATTTATATGCTCATCGCTTTTTGGTTATTCGTTTTTAAGTTTCCTTTGATGTATATAAGAGGATTGTCCAAAGTAGTTTAGATCTTGCTTTCATGTATAAGTTGCCTTTACAAGTATTTTGCAGTTCTGATATATAAGTTGCCTGAACTAGCTTAGAACTCTAGATCTAAGCTTTTTATAAAGTATATATATAGTTCAAAACTGAAGGTAATAACGAAACATTAGCCAAGTACAAAAATGAGTTAGATGTATGTACTTACAGGTTGCATCAGCAAAGCAGCTGCAGAAAGATGGTGGTTGTGGAGGTCTCAACGACCTTGCAAACAAATTCACCCCAACATCTCTACCTTAAAAATCAGATCCTTGTTACAAGAAACTGAAGCTACTAAGCCAATAAAACCAGTACAAGATACTGGTTGTGTTTTATGCATATCCTTTGTGTTTGTGTGTTTTATGGGTTATTTATGTCGACGGGTGACAATAGTTTAATAAAAAATGTATACTGTAAATTATATTGTGTAATAATAATATTCTTCACAACTAAGAAACAGTACGTGTGACTTGCAATATTTACTATAGACAAAGTTGATTATGTGTCACTACTTAAACTAGCTGTTTGGGCGGTGACTTTTATTTTAGTTGCATGATTATACGTAGTACTTTATTTGAAGGTTACGTACACGACACTTTTCTTAGCAGATATTTATGTTGGGATGTGTTGACCGGACGGGGGTGACCCCACCTGTCCCCCTGTCCTTTACCTCTTTGTCCCTTTTTTTTTCAGTACAACACAGTTTTTTGTCAGTTTCTGCTATGTATTTCTGACAGTTTTAAGCGGTTGACTTATTAAACTTTATATTTTCTGTTCCGCACTTTCAGGTTTATAGCTTTTTAATATAAACAAAATTAAAAAAATAATAATAATAATAATAAAAAAAGGGGGGGGGGGGGGGGGGTTCAGCTAACAAAAAAGGGGACCGTCCGGTTAACCCATGCCTTTATGTTATGTTAATTTTGTAGTTATTATGTGGACGTGTATTTTTGCAACCTTCACTACAAGAATCATGAGCACATGCGATGAGAATATTCCCGTCGACAACTTGTCGACGGTAATATGCATAAAACGACAAAAAATAAGCTTGACCAAGCTTAGTTGCGTTGAATTTTTCGGATTAATACGCTTCCGTCGACATGTCGACGGGACTATATTGGTCGAACTTTCACACCTCTACTATTGCCAAAAGTTGGGCGCGAAATTATTCTGCCAATATGGTCCCGTCGACATGCCGACGGGAGCATATTAACAACGAAGCAAAGCGTAATTAACGTGTGATTAACGTTAATTACTATTTTTGGTTTAACGTGTCGACGGGAAGAATTTATTTAATTAATTATAACAGAATACTTGCCAATAATATGGCGGGATTTTTCCCGCCTGTTTGTTCCGGTCGACATGTCGACGGGATTATGTCCCCATATTTTTTTTCTTATAAATATTCTCACAAAATCATTCCCGTCTCATTTTACACATACATTCTTGATTCTCACAAAACCCAATTGTCAATTTTCACGAATCACAAACAACAATGGACGGTTTAACGACGAAACAGGAGTGGTCAAAGGCTTTATCACACGAGTTCCTGTATAATGAAATTATAAATCATTTGGGCTGGGAAATTTTTGATGAATATGGTTCTTATGCGAACTGTGCACCATTTCAGATGGATCGGATTCTGGAATGGTTGAGGCGAAAGCCGTATTATAGAGAGTATTTGGAAGAGATGGATGTTGCTGATGCTCAAGCTGCTGTTGGAAGTGACGATGAAGCTAAAAGCACATTTGACGTCAAAAAGCAGGCTGATAATCTGGAATATAGAATAACATATCTGGAAGCTACGTTTGCACATCTCAAGGAAATGAGAGCAAGGAAAGGAAAAGATGGTGCGAGTTCAAGCAAAGCGGGAAGTAGCCGCAAAAAAAATAAACGGGTTGTTTTGTTTGCTTGTCGATTTGTTTAGTTTGAGTTGTTTTGTTTGGTTGTCGAGTTTTTTAGTTTGAGTTGTTTCGTTTGATTGTCGAGTTGTTTCGTTTGATCTGTTTCGTTTGCTTGTCGAGTTGTTTAGTTTGAGTTTGTATGAAAATGTACAATCTTGAGTGTTTGGATAGAAGCTTACTATTTCTAGTGATTAAGCAGTTTTGAGTGTATCTAATCGTGTTTGGACATCAGTTTTCACAACAACAACAACAACAACAACAACAACACTACATACGAAGATTTCTCATGCCGCCTATCATGTCATTATAAAGGTCGTGAAACAAGGCAGCTGAATCAATTGTGTTGTTCTAGCATTTTATTGAGTACCATTATCTGGTGATTCAATTTTATGCAATTTGAGCACTCTGTATTTACAGGACTCGATGTTGAAGGTCCTGCAGTGTAACGAGTTGGAGTTATGGATGGTCCTGCGGAATGAGTTAGAGGCGTTGAAGCTCCAAGAGAACCGGTCATTTTGGCGATTCGTTCCTCCTTCCATAAAAAAATCGCATCCATAATCATCTGTCCCACCCTTTGATGCAGGACATTCATAGTATGGTTTACCACGGGAGTAAAATTTGGTCGATTCTCGCAGAATTACGTCTCTTCGTCCACAAGGACAAGCAAAAGCTTCAAATTCCGCCATCTTGGGCATGTTAACAGTGTGTGTTTGTGGTTGTGAGGTTGAGTGGTTTTGAGGATAAGAGGTTGTGAAGTTGTGTGTATAAGATGTTAGTATATAAGAGCAGATTTGGTGGGAAGATTTTGGTGGGAAAATTTGGTCGGAAATTTTGGTGGGAAGTGTTTGGTGGGAAAACCATAGCATCCCGTGTATAATCAACGCATCTCGGCTCATTCGTTTAACATCTCGTGTATAACCATAGCATCTTGGCTCGTTCGTTTAACATCTCGTATATAACCATATCATCTCGACTCGTTCGTTTAACATCTCGTGTATAACCATATCATCTCGACTCGTTCGTTTAACATCTCGTGTATAACCATATCATCTCGGCTCGTTTGTTTAACATCTTGTGTATAACCAAATCATCTCGGCTCGTTCGTTTAACATCTCGTGTATAACCATTGCATCTTGACTCGTTCGTTTAACATCTCGTGTATAACCATATCATCTTGGCTCATTCGTTTAACATCTCGTGTATAACCATATCATCTCAGCTTGTTCGTTTAACATCTCGTGTATAACCATAGCATCTCGACTCGTTCATTTAACATCTCGTGTATAACCATATCATCTCGGCTCGTTCGTTCGTTTAACATCTCGTGTATAACCATATCATCTCGGCTCGTTCGTTTGACATCTCGTGTATAACCATAGCATCTCGGCTCGTTCGTTTAACATCTCGTGTATAACCATAGCATCTCGACTCGTTCTTTTAACATCTCGTGTATAACCATATCATCTCGGCTCGTTCGTTTAATATCTCGTGTATAACCCTATCATTTCGGCTCGTTCGTTTTACATCTCGTGTATAACCATGGATAAATTTTTTATCTATATTAAAAGTAATTAATATTAAATTTAACTAGTTATTTGTTAATTTCATAAAACTATAACACCCCCAAAAATGAATAATACAGCGGAAGACTTATATTGACATCGGAAGACTTTTGGGGTATTATATCAAGGATCTTTGTCACAATTATAGAAAACGACTCAAATGAGACATTTTAAGTTTTATTTAAAATACCAAATATCCATGTTTCCAAGATGTTTCCTTATTCAGCAACAAGTTTTTATTCAAAGAGAAATAAACATTTCTTTATTTGCCCACTTCGTGCCTTTGCCATCCATTCCATTTAGTTACCTGAGATAAACATGCTAAAAGTCAATAAAAGTTGAGTGAATTTCATAGGTTTATAATTAATAGTTTGAACACAAGAGATAGATGTTTATTGTAATATTGATACAAATAAACAAGTTGAAAATCACATCCATTATTGCCTTAAGTTCATGACACTCAACGATTCAACAGTCATCAAAATTATCCATAATAATGATGTGAAATAAGTTGCCCCCAAGATAGGTATTTGCCAGTAACCTATGATATTAAATAAAGTGCATTTGGTGACTTTCCTCTAGCAACCAAATAGGGATTGTCAATCCCTAATAGATCTATTCACAATTATTTACGTTCACCCTGCAAGTGATTAAGGTTCATGATCGAGGGACTTTTGGCAATAGCTACTTAAGCAATAACAATATCAAGAAAAAACTTGTGTTCAGTTTTTAAGCATGTATCCCCCCCCCCCCCCCCCCCCCCCCCACAAAAACAAGTTAAATGTGGGCTATGAACTCACCTTAATAGTACAGTCGAATAATCGTAATCTCAACGATGCAAGGCAACGGCTTCACACACAACCTAAAAGATATGACAACTTTCAGTTTCTAAGTCTCGTTTTATTGCGAACATTAATTATTAGTCATGAATAAATTATAATGTGTATAGGTGATGTGTTACGTCGTAGATGTAAAAGAAAATAATTACGTATTGTTTTATCGTCTAAAATTTAATTATAGTTATACGAATTTTATACGTATATATTTATATAAGTTACGTTTATACTTTTATCATCTTAGTATATATATAAATATATTTATATATAAAATTATTATTCAAAATTGATATTACCATTCAGTCCTTTAAGTTCCTCAAATTTACACTTTTTACCCTTAACGGAATATATTTACATCGTTAGTCCAAAGTTATATATTATTACATTTTAGGTCCAATCATATCAATATTTACATTTATCAATACTAAGTTTCCATATTAACAGTTTATAACCTTAGATAACAATTTTTGGACAGTTTCTACCCAAACGTTACAAGTTTGACAGTTTTAGTCCCTCATTAACGAAAATTTGCAAAAATAGTCCATAAATTACCAAACTTAAAGTTTAAAATTTTTATTATTCCAATAAGCTCAGAAGGTTCAAAATAGCTTATTTCAACAGCTTATTAGCTTAATTTTCTTAAATTTCATTAATTGGGCTTAACGAGTCCAAAATAAGGGCCCGTTAACGTTTTGTGATCCAAGGGGTTTGGGGGAACACTAGGTTTATCAAAATTCATTATTTTAAGTTCTAATAACATTTCAAAAGATTTTTTATGATCAGCTTATCGGAATAAGCTATAAACAGCTTATTGGGCTTAACGGCCAAAATATAGTTTTTATTTCCTGAAAAACTTATGAAAATAGCGATATGCTTTAGGCTCATTTAGGTGACCAAATCAAGTTATTAGACCTCGTTATTTATTAGTCTCGTTAGTTTACCAGTTGATTAAGTAGTTCACGTTCAAATATAGGGTGGTTATGTGTCGAAATATAAAATGGCGAGGCCAAAGTATACGGCTAAAACTCATAACGTAAAAACAATATAACTTGACAAATATTCTAAGTCTTTTAGTATAATTAGTATAGGTCCAATACTACTTAGAAACGTGTGATATTTAAGCTTATACGTTAATATGAGTTCAAAATACTTATAGGGACTCGTTAACGACCTAGCTAACAAATGATACGAGATATAAAATATGTAAGTCGTGTTCATGTTTTATGATTTATTTATAGAAAGTGTTGGTGCATAAACATAACGTACGTATATACATATAGAAAGAAATTCAAGGTCTCACCTCTCCTTTAAAAGGTGGTGTAAAACGAAGTGTAGGGATTGTGTGAGGGTACGAGGGCTTCGTGGTTCACTTCACGTTCCACCAAGGGTTCAAGAGACGTCAAACTTGGAGTCCTAGGTTCACTTGAGTCGTGGTACTCTTGGAAATCCTTTCGTCCTTCAATAACTCCTTCCCTCGTTATATTTGGTGTAATTTGGTACGTATAAGTGTATGTAACGATTTAGCTTGCATGGGAAAGCTTTTATAGTAAGTTTTGGAGGGTGTATACAAGGTAGGTTCACATGATTTTTGAGTGTAGGATAGATACGAAAGTTTGCACCTCTCTTCTTGTCCAATCGATTGTTTACAAAGCTAGGATCTTGTGAGATTGCTTCCTGTTCATTCCTGACATTCACAAGGTGCATAGTGTTCGTTTTGTTGCCATTGGGGAGCATGGGAGGCTGGAAGGAATGTTTTGCCACGTTGGGGTGAGATTTCAAAGGGTGAGTTTGGTGTTTTACTTTGGTCAGTTTTAGAGTAGCAAACGAGTGGGTGAGGGTGTAACTTTTATCATTCATGATTCTTGGGTACTAGGTGAATTTAGACATGTAAAAATATATATGTGTTGTGTATAAAAATCGTAAAAAATAGGGTGCGTTTGGTTGTGTATCGTGACAGAAAAAGAAAAAAAAAGAAATAAATAAGGTGCGTTTGGGCTTGTACTTGGGCTTGTGGTTTGCTTCGGCCCAAACAAAAAGAAAGAATAAAACTAGTCCGTTTGGTTTGTAATTGGCTTTCCGTGGCCCATTGGGAGATGGGGGCCCACATAGTGTGTTTCGAATATCGTGTCGAGGTCCAAAAATATTAGTGATCATTCTCGGGAATTTTCGTAGGCTCGGGAAATGTATAAATAGTATACGGTATTTAAACAAAACGTATAGTTATAAATATAAACGTTTCATATATTTATAGTTCGCAATAAATATAGATTATCTAGGTTGTGTGTAAGCATCGTTCCTAGGTAAACAGTCAATCACAGTTATCGTAGTGGTTCCAATATCAAGTTATTAAAAAAAATTGTTACCCGTAAAAGTGGTGTTAAGTTATCGTAACATCATTTTATTTCTTCGTAAGCATTTACTAATTGTAAGGGAAAATTACGAGAGGTTACATTACCTACCTCTTACAGGGAATTCCATCCCAGAATTCTAGTCTAAGATGGTTGCCAAGGGTGTCTTAGGTGAAGAGATGTGGGTACTTGGAGCGAATCTGATCCTCGCGCTCCCAAGTAGGGGTGATCATCGGTCGGAAACCGGACCGGACCGGCCAAGACCGGACCGGACCGAAGACCGAGAACCGGAAAACCATAGACCGAGACCGGACCGAATATGGTCGGTCCGGTCTCGGTCCGGTCTCGGTCCGGTCGGTCTTCGGTCGGTCCGGTCCAATTAGGCAAGTTTTTTCGGGTTTTTGGTCGGTCCGGACCGGACCGGACCGGACCGACAGGACCGAGACCGAATTTGGCAAAAAGCTTAGACCGAGGACCGGACCGAATGTGGTCGGTCCGGTCCGGTCGGTCTCGGTCCGGTCGGTTTTGTCGGTCGGTCCGGTCCGGCCGGTCCGTTTGCTCAGCCCTACTCCCAAGTATATTCCGGTCCGCACTTGGAGTCCCAAGGAACTTTGACGATAGGGATACGGTTTTGCTTGAGTTGTTTGACTTCCATATCCATGATTTAAATAGTTTCCTCGGTAAAGACAAGGTTGTCATCTAGTCGAATTTCTTTCAATGGAATAACGAGAGATTCATCGGATAAACACTTCTTAAGGTTTGACACATGAAAGGTGTCGAGAATCCGACTAAGTTCTTCGGGTAGTTCGAGCTTATAAGCCACTGGTCCTATCCTTTCTAGGATTCTGAATGGACCGATGTATCTTGGGTTTAACTTTCCATGTTTTCCAAATCGTACCATTCCCTTCCAGGGAGACACTTTCAGTAAGACTCTATCCCCTACTTGAAATTCCATAGGTTTCCTTCTTATGTCGGCGTAGCTTTTCTGTCGGTCTCGGGCTGCTTGTAAACGTTGCTTAATATTAATGATTTTCTCAGTAGTTTCCCGAACAAGGTCTGGTCCTATAAGTTGTCTTTCTCCAACTTTAGCCCAACAAACGGGCGATCTGCACTTTCGACCATAAAGTGCTTCGAATGGTGCTGCTTTTATGCTGGCGTGGTAACTATTGTTGTATGAGAACTCTGCTAATGGTAAGTGCTTATCCCAACCTTTTCCGAAATCAATAACGCATGCTTGGAGCATGTCTTCTAAGGTTTGAATAGTTCTTTCACTTTGACCATCAGTTTGAGGGTGGTATGCGGTGCTCATATCTAGTTTAGTTCCTAAGGCTTTTTGTAAGGATTTCCAGAAATGAGAGGTGAAACGATTATCTTGATCCGAGATGATTGAAATTAGCACTCCACGCCGAGTGACAATTTCCTTCACATACAACTGAGCAAGTGTATTCATCTCATCGGTTTCTTTGATGGGTAGAAAATGAGCGGATTTTGTGAGACGATCAACAATAACCCATATCGTGTCGTATCCGGATGAAGTTCTTGGAAGTTTGGTGATGAAGTCCATAGTGATTCGTTCCCATTTCCACATAGGAAGTTCAGGTTGTACAAGTAGACCTGAATGTTTTTGATGTTCCGCTTTTACTCTTGAACACGTCAAACATTTACCGACATATTCTGCGATGTCAGCCTTCATATTTGGCCACCAATATAGTTTCCTTGAAACACTGCTTTCCATCGGATTTCTTCACGAAACCGTTCTTATTTTCGGGCATGCCGTAAATCTTTTCCTTGGGTCGGTTTTCTTCCTTAAGAGCTTCGTCCTGTGCGGTAATGATTTGGGATGGAAGGGGTGAGTGAATAGTCATCCCTAGTGATCTAACTCTGAGTGATTTCAATCATTCTTTCTGGCTTAACGCATCTGTTACTACATAAGCCTTTCCTGGGTGGTAACGTATCTCGCAATCATAATCGCTGAGTAGTTCTAGCCAGCGACGTTGTCTCATATTTAAATCCATTTGATCCAAAATATGCTGGAGACTTTTGTGGTCTGTGTACACGGTACATTTGGTGCCATACAAGTAGTGTCTCCATAACTTGAGCGCAAACACTACAGCTCCTAACTCCAAGTCATGAGCATGTAGTTTTCCTCATGTTTCTTCAATTGTCGAGATGCATAAGCTATCACTTTGCTTATTTGCATCAAAACTACTCCTAATCCATGATAAGACGTGTTGCAATATACTATAAAGTCCTCATTTCCTTCTGGGAGGGCCAATATTGGAGCTTCACAAAGCTTTTGTTTTAACAACTGGAAGGCTGCTTCTTCTTTTTCTTCCCAGACGTACTTCTCGTTCTTTTGGGTTAACCTAGTCAAAGGTTTTGCGATCTTGGAAAAACCTTCAATAAATCTTTGGTAGTAACCTGCGAGACCTAAAAATTGACGTATCTCCGTGGGGTTTGTAGGAGACGACCAACCTTTTACAGCCTCAATCTTTGCAGGGTCTACGTGAATGCCTTGACTATCTATGATGTGCCCTAGAAATTGCACGGTGCGAATCCAAAAGTCGCATTTGGAGAACTTAGCGTATAGTTCTTCTTTCTTGAGTAGTTCTAGAATGATTCGCAAATGCTCCGCGTGTTCCTCTTCGTTGCGAGAGTAGATCAAAATATCGTCGATGAATACTATTACAAACTTATCCAAGTAAGGTTTGCATACTCGATTCATCAAGTCCATGAAAACTGCTAGTACATTGGTCAAACCAAACGGCATTACTTGAAACTCGTAGTGACCATAGCGTGTTCTGAATGCAGTTTTCGGAATATCCTCTTCTCGAACTCTTAACTGATGATCCCGATCTCAGATCAATTTTTGAGTACACACTCGATCATTGCAATTGATCAAATAGGTCGTCAATTCGAGGTAATGGGTATGGATTCTTTACCATAAGTTTATTCAACTCCCCGGTAGTCGATGCACATTTGAAATGATCCATCCTTTTTCTTAACGAATAAAACTGGAGCTCCCCAGGGTGATGAGCTTGGTCGAATAAACCCTTTTTCGGACAATTCCTTTAATTGTTTTGACAATTCCTCCATTTCAGATGGTGCTTTGGCCACTGGTGCCGCTCCAGGCACTAGTTCAATCTGAAATTCTACTTGACGTGCGGGTGGAATACCAGGTAATTCTTTAGGGAATACTTCAGGAAAATTTCTAACGATAGGAACGTCATCAAGCTGCTTTTCTGATGACTTATTTTCCGTAACACGAGTCATGAATACCTGACATCCTTCATTCATGTATTTTATCACTCGCATACATGAGATAATTCCATATCGAAGTTTACTTTTGTCACCTTGGACAATGAGTGTATCATCCTTGAGTGGTATATGAACGGCCTTTTCGTCATAGTGAATCCTAGCACGATGGTGGGATATCCAATCCATGTCGACGATAGCATCAAAACTACCAAGTTGAACCGGCATAAGATCGATGGCAAAAGGTTTCTCTGATAGGGTTAGGGTACAATCTTTCATGACCGTATTGGTATTTATAAAATTCCCGTCAGCCATCTCGATTTCGTAAGTGGTGTTCAACTTAGAGGGGGTAACATTAAGTAAAGGGGCAAACGTATCTGATACAAAACTCTTATCTGCGCCCGAATCAAATAATACTCTAGCATTATGATGGTTTAGTAGAAACGTACCGGTGACTACATCAGGCCCGTTTCCATCTCCGAGGAGGTATACCCTAGCTTGAGCGTTGGTTTGTTCATTTCCTTTTGGGCAGTTTCTCCTGATGTGTCCTACTTCTCCGCATCCGTAGCAAGTGGGTGATACAGCCTGTGTGTTGCTTCCTGTAGCCGGAATCCTACAGTGTCTGGTTTGATGACCAATCTTACGGCATTTGTCACACCGGACGGTACAACGACCCTCGTGATGAAGTTTGCATCGTTGACATTGGGGTTTCTGACCGTTGTATCCTCCACCTTCCGTGGCGGCGTAGACTCGGGGGTTCTCTTGTCTTCGATTCTGCTGGTGGTGGTGAGTGTTCCGATCGTTGTGGTATTGTTGGTGGTTCTGATTATTGTTGCGGTGGTTGTTGTTGCGGTAATGGCTGTTGTTACCTTGTTGGTTGTTGTTGTGATGGTGGGTGGTTCTCTTGTCGTCCAACTTCCTTTTAAGCTCATTGTATTTAACTTCTCGGTCTAGAAGTTTCTGAGCAAGTTCCATTGCTGCTTCCAGGGTTGGCGGGTTTGCTGAGGTGACATTCCCTTCAATACTCCGAGGAAGTCTTTCGACATATTTCTCTAGGGTTTTCTCATGATCAGGTACCATGGAAGGGCATAATACTTTGAGTTCTTGAAATCTCCTATTGTAACTTTTCAAATCAACGCCTTTCACTATTAAAGCATGGAACTCATCCTCGAGTTTTCATAGTTCGGAATGGGGACAATACTTCTTTAGTATTTTAGCCTTGAATTCAGTCCAAGAAAGTTGATGTGCTGCCTCTGTTCCTAGTGTTTGAACAGTAGAGTTCCACCAGGATAGAGCATCTTGCATCAGTGTTCCCGTTGCGAAGCTAACTTTGTTGTTTTCCGAGCCTCCACTTCTTTGGAAAACTGTTTCACTTCTTTCAAACCATTGAGCTAATTCTGACACTCCTTCGGTTCCTTTGAAGTATGTTGGTTAGCATGCTATAAAGTCCTTATAAGTGCAGTAACGGGGTGTAGGTGCATTTCCTGCCATTTGCACACTGGCATCTCTATTGCGGGCTTGTCCAGCTAAAACAGCATTGACACCATCAGCAATTGCTTGCTATATCGCTGCTGGGGTCATGACTTCAGGGTTTGTTGGTGTAGTGGTTATGGTTGTTCTCCTAGTTCTAGCCATGTTGCTATTATAAAAGAAGGTGTATCATTAGAACATTTATAATAATCCTATTACGTTGAAATATATCGAGTAATAAATAGTAAATATAGGTCATAGTTACAATGATTTGATCATTGAAAAGGTCTAAGTTGTAATATGTTATCGTATGTTGGAATGACATACATAGGAATTACGAATAAGTTTGACCTGCATAAACCAATATATTACGATATAATGTATAAGGTCGCAACGTAAATAAAGATAAAATAAATTCCATAGATCAATGTCAATGTGTTACAACACTTATCGATACTTGTGCTAATGTTTACAAAACATGACAAGATTCCTTTATTGGTAGGACATTGATTATACTAACAAGTCGATGGTCTCATGGTTTCCCTAAGGCTTTGTCTAGGCGGTTTTTGAGTTCTTGGATGGCAGTGGACATGGTTTCCGTTGTTTGATCTCTAGCCCTTTCCCTTTCTCGGGATTCTAGCAAGGCTTGCTTAAGATGTAGGTTCTCAGTGCTAATCTTTTCAAGTTCTCGGTCCAAATTTCCCATCATTATTTCTGTTGAAGTGTTAGCCCTACATAGTGCTCCTATGAATTCCATTGACTCCCAGAATAGAGAATCCAACTTCTCAACCTTATCTTCCATATCAAGATGACCAATTATAAGACTATTCATATCATCTTCAAAGGTTTCGAGATGCTCATGAGGGATCTTGTTGAGTATGCTAGCAATGGAATCAAGTCGATCTTCGTGACGAACCATTCTTGCTGCTAACAGTGGTATGGTGTGATGTATAGGTTCCCTCGTGACTGGGAGAACTCGTGAGGTGGATTAAGAACTTTCCCCAAGTTCCCTTATTGTTGGTGTTCCTTCTTGAGATCTCCAATAGCGCATGATTGGCAACAAGAACGACCATTTACGAGCATCCACTCACTTATGGGTCCTTCGTCGTCTGTGGTGAACACAAGATTCTGAGGTTGTTGGGCGGATTGGGTAAGTCCTTTGGTGAGGTGATACTGGGACACTTCGGTAAGGTGCAGGTGGTGATGCTAGTGGAGGAGATGCTATGGGTGAAGGTGTTAGTGGCACAGTAGTGGTTTGGCTGTAGAAGATAGTAGGTGGTGGTGGTATCACAGGTGGTGCAGGTGGTAGTGGCATAACTGATTCAGGTGGTATGACAAGAGCTGGTGCTGGTACATGATGAGGCGAAAAATGAACCACTTTTAGGGGGTCATTTAAGCTCGGAATTGAATTTATTTGATCAAATATTGCCCTAAATCGTTCCTTTTGTGATTTTAGGTACTTTGGGAGTGAAATCTGGAAAAGGAAGCAATTCGGACGTTTTTGGAGCATAAAAGTGAAGAAAACGCCAAAGACTTAATTTTCCAAGCTGGGAACAGTATGTGACGGCGTCAAGAGTACCATCCTGACGACGTCAAGAGTAAATTGCATGACGGCCCAGTACAGAAATGAAGGCGTCACAAGGAAGAGCGTCAAGTGTTAAATACGTGACAGCCTGGAAAAGTTTAATACATGACGGCGTCAGATGTAGATCAAGGCAGTCCGAGGATTCTTTTGGCGGCGAGATGACAGCGTCACCCCTTTGTTCTTGACGCCGTCAGCCTCAATTTTCTATATATAGTTTTCTAATTTTCATTCATTAAAAAGGAACAAGTTTGGAGAAACCCTAAGGCCGAACCATATACGATTTTTACAGGTTTTCAAGGGTTTTCAGCCCTTGAACCCTTACACGTGTAATTGAGATAAGTGTTCTTCTAATTCAATCAATATGTCTATGTGTTGGTTGTCTATATCTTGTGCTTGTCTTAATTCCACCATGCTAGGCTAGATTTATCTTGTGTTTGCTTAGATCTAATGAATCCTAGATGTTGATTATGTGTTGATTACTTGTTTATGGTTGTATTGGATGAATGATTTCAATGTTAGGCTTAAGAAAACTGGCAGATCTCCAAATGGTAACATGCTTGAACGTCTTAGGAAACATGAACCGATGTGTACTAGGTTTTATTGGTTGTATTTAATGCATGAGTAAATTCTAATGATCCCATGTTAGGAGCTTCTTAGCCAGCTTGACATAGGAGTGAAGTAGGCACTCATAGGATTGGGGAGTTAAGTACGCCACCCCATGAATGGTATTAAGGAATACAATCCGTCATCCACGCAACTATAACAAGTAATTAACATGTAAAAGATATCTAAGGAGTAGTGAAATCTAAGTAAACACATTTCTCCACTTATTGCTCACAACTTTAGTTTAATTTAGTTTTATTTTCATTTCTAGTATTTTATTTTGATTGCGTATTTAGTATTGGGTTAGTTGACTAGCAACTAATTCCGCCCAAATCCTTCAAACCCGAGATATTTACTTGCTTTCTAAAAAATATAAAAAATACAAAAATAATCATCCTTCATCTCTAGAACTAGTAATTAGGTTTTTCTAATCCTAGCGACACTATTCCTAGCTGAACAATCAATCCCCCGGTACTTGTCACTATACTATACTACAACGATCAGGTACACTGCCTGGTGGGGGTTGTAAGCTTCTCGAGATCCCTTGAGAGGTAAAGCCTGGTGCGATTCCCACGTATCAAGTTTTTGGCGCCGCAGCCCGGGGAATAGTTATTGTCTAGGTTAGAATCTCTTTTTATTAGGTCTACTTGCTAGATTCCTTTCTAGTAAGATTTTATTTTTATTTTTAGGTTTCTTTAGTCTATCTTATTTCTTTGTGTGTTTGTTCATAACTCTTCACCACCCGACATCATGGACGATGGGAACATCTTTGAACCCGTCATCCCACCACAACAAAACCCACCACTAGAACCTCTTAGGCCCCGAACCTTAGGAGAGTATTCCTGACCTAGCCACCAGGGCTAACGAAAAACCACTGAGCTCACCGGAGCCAATGTGACTCCCTTGCGATCCGACACCATCCGGTTGGTGCAAAGCGGATGTGCATTCCATGGACTTCGTTCCGAAGATCCAAACCAACATCTTAAGGACTTCTTTAAAATCGTAGATTCCATAGACCTAGATGTTGAAACTAGAGAGACAACCCGATTACGCCTATTCCAATTTTCTCTACGGGATCAAGCTAGTCAATGGCTTGAGCGTTTACCCGCGGGATCCATCACCACATGGGATGATCTCACCACTCGTTTCCTTGCTCAATTTTTCCCACCGGGGAGAACTACTAAGCTTAGAAATGACATCTTGATGTTCCAACAACGTCAAAATGAATCTCTTTATGAAGCATGGACTCGTTTCAAAGACGTACTCCAAAAAGTCCCTCATCATGGCATAGATCTTTGGCTCCAAGTCCAAATCTTTTATGACCATATCGATCTCTCCACGAGGCGAGCCATTGACCAATCGGCCGGTGGTAAGCTACATGATCTAAGTGCGGAACAATCATGGGAACTCATAGAAGTTCTTGCTCTCTATGACAACGAAAGTTGGAATGATCCCCGTGATTTGAACAAAATGGTCAAGGCAATATCTTTGCCTTCGAATAACTCTAGCACTTCCGACCGTAGGATCATGGAACTTGAGGATCAAGTCAAGTTTCTCATGAAATCCTACGAAGCTCCTAAGCCTTCAAGCCAAGTGAATAAAATCACTTCTTCATGCGAATTATGTAGTGGTCCCCATGACACTCGTGATTGTGTGGAACTCCCCGGAACAGCTTTTGCGGACTACGCATCCTCGCGTACCGACGAAGCGGGAGATAAGTGGTACACTTTCAAGCCCGAGCCAAACCCTTACGGTGATTCATACAACCCCTCTTGGAAAAATCACCCAAACCTTAGGTGGAAACAAAATCAACCCAACTCTTCCAATCCGCCTAATCGTTACCAACCAAACGGTCCACCCTCCAACCGTACTTTCAACAACAATCCTTCTAACAACTATGGTAGTACCAACAATCATGAAGGATTGATGTCTAAGTTCATGGCATCTCAAGAAGCTCGCATAGCTAGGTTTGAAATCGAATTCAACCAACAACAAACGGAGATGACCAACAAGATAGACAACTTGTTGAAAGCCCTCAACAACCAAGCGTTAACTACACCTAGGAAGGACACTAGGGACACCAATAGCGGAATCCAAATTAAGGACCCCTCATCATCTAAACACGTCCACTTTGTCAATGTTGTCACCATTAAGCCAATAGATGAGGAGATAGAAGAAAATGACAAGGATGAAGTTGGAGTAGAAACCGAAACTAGGGATGAAAGTAGGGAAGTTGAGATTAATAAGGAAAAAGGGGTAGAGGGAGTAGAAACTATAGAGAAGTACTTTGATAAGTTGCCCACCAAGGAAGAACGGGAATACCATAAGGATTTATTAGATAGTCCCGAGAGACCATATATCCTTGGCACACCCCTTATCAAAATGGGAGACCCCTCTAACATTAACATACCATGCAACATTTGGCATATGCATATATGGAAAGCTTACATCGATCCTAGATCTCCTGTTAACATCATGACTAGGACTTATTACAATTGGGTGATGAAGAAACAACTTGATTTTAGGATGATGCCCAATAAGAATCTGATAAGTAATTTTGCAGGAAGAGTGAAGGGATTGCATGTGATTATAGGCAATCTCACTTATGAGATCGATTTTATGATAGTAGAAGACACTCGTCAGGTGATAGATGCTTGCCTAAGCTAAATAATATTTGGAAAACCATTTGTTGGGGCCACTAGGATGAGTTATGATCCGACTCTAGGGATAGTTAGATTCAAGGAAGAGAATGATGAGGTTGCCTACCAAATGCCCTACAAGATTGACCAATACCGCCTCCTCTCTAATTTCGAAAAGGAACACAAGCAAGCGGCTTATTATAGGAATGATGAGGATAGACGTAGAGGAGTAGAGTATGTGAAAAATAGGATGCTTGGTTTCTACAAAGAATGCTTGCAACTAGGTCCGGAGTACAAAATTGGTTTAGAAGACGACCTAGAGAGTGAAACCAATGATGAAGTCATGTAGTAACCCATGACCTTGAGTCTAGCTACAAGACTCGTAAATAAAGAAAAGCGCTTCTTGGGAGGCAACCCATGCTTTGTGTGATTTTATTTTGTTTGTTTGTTATTTGCTTCCGTATGCATGCTTTATTTTTATTGTTGGTAGATCATGTTTCTAAACTAAATAGTGGAAATACTTTACTTTGTTGTTTGGCCTAGTCTTAACTCCACCTAAAGGTATTTTTGCAAAATATAAGTGTAAGGGGAAACCCCAAATATGTTTTTAAGAAACAAACTGATCATGATTCTCCACAATATTAAGTGAACATGTATATTCGTATTTGTTAGAGTCAAATGCTTGTATTGAGTCATAATGAAGTTTTGCAGGATTTTCCAGGAAGTAGGACCAAGTTTTTCCAAAAATTTTCTGGAAACTTAACATAAGAATTTTTGCAGGTCACTTCTGACGGCGTCACGAGCTTGCTCTTGACGCCGTCACGTGTAAAAATATGGAAATTTTACCGGTTTTGTTTTTCTAACGGATTCTTAAAGTTTTTGTTGAATTATTAAGTTTTATAATCTCAAGGAAATCTGCAAACTTCATTCCACAAGCATTATATCTTATTTTTTTTTCTAGGATTTAGTAACTTATGTAGATTGCCGCCGATTTTATGCGAGGTTGTCTTGTTTGTTTTCTCAGGATTTACAGGTTATGTATGACAAGAAGATGATTTATATTCTGGAAGGGAAGCTTTGATTGTTCATTTTCTTGGAGGAAAATTTAACCTGGCCACCTTATTATCCATACCGAGCGAATCAGGGGAGTATTTGATTTCATTCGTTTTACTTATTTCACTTTTACATTCTTTACTTGAACATTGGGGACAATGTTCATCCTAAGTGTAAGGGGAGGGTAAAATGATGATACCTTACAGATACACTTTCGCTTGAGTTTGTTTGTTTGATGGTAGATGTGTAATAAAACTATGAGAAATACTTGTTAGTGCAATTTTAGCGCCAAATTTAAATTTTTTTACAACATTTAGGAGTGAAACTTTAGCCATAGCAAGCGTCTCATGGATAGGAGATTGTATGACTAGCACATAACCGTACTATTCAGAAAAAAAATTTCACCCAAATATGTGAGGTTTGCCTTTAGATTTGATAGGAAAAGCATTCACTATTAGTGCTTATGAGTGTACCGGTAGCATTTAGATTCTAGAACTTGCGTTAGTGATGCATCCCGAGACCGCTAGTGAGATTACATTCGTGTAGTAGGATTTACTACATGATAAGAGGCATTAGGATCACCCTTGTGTTAAACCCGTATCATAATTACTTGACCATTTAAGTCATATTACTTGGCTAGTTAAGTCAACGAATTTTTCCCACACCCTTAGCGTTGTACTCATTTTTAGTACACGAAACCCCTAGTACAACCCTCCGAGCCTATCTTTTCGTTTCTAACTTTAAGCATCTTACTTAAAGGAAGAATTTGTTACACCCCACTTAAATGTACATCCAAATCGCCTTAGCCTTCCGTGTATGCACTCATCTTTAGTGCATTATTGTTATTTGTTAAACCCTAAGTTAACTATCTAATTGATTACATGGTTGCTAAGTCGAGTCATATCCTTGTACATATTGTTTTGGGACGATTGGGACTCATGGGTAAAGTACTTATTTTATGGAGTAATGGGGAAGAACATCATATATTACCCCCATATGTGCGTTAATCTTAAAAGTACTCCAAGTGTTTTGATTTTTTTAATTCGAGTCATTAGATTAGTTTATTGTAAAGTATGTAAAAATTCAAGTGTAAGGGGAATTTCCATTCTCTATGATGTATTATTTTGGATGGTAGGGTAAGAGTGTATGAAAAAAAAAAAATAAATCGAAAAATCAAGAAAAAAAAAAGAGAGAGAGAAAAAGAGAAAAAACATACGGACTACCATCCCGTTTCATTCTATGTTTATTTTATGTTTTTGTTATTTTTCATTTATTAGCTTAAGTTGAGTCTAGTCTTGGCTTAGCAACGCCATATTGTACATGTAATTAACCAAGATTGTTAACTCGCCACCAGTAAAGACTGCCTATATCCAACAAAACCGTGTATTTCATATCCCTACATCTAACGTTACAACCCTTTAAAAATACCTCTTTGATAGTTTATCCTAGGTGCTTACGCCATGTGGTGGAGGTTTGATCCTTTCCCAAGCCTATGGTAATCTATTTTGCTATGACAGGTAGTGAGAGATATCTTCCGTTTCCATACTGTAATTTATACTTTATTACACCCGAGAGATGTGAGTATCTAAACACTATTTGTGAGGTGCTAGTGTATGACCTCCGTGCTTGTCTTTGGTCTTTAGTGGAACGATTATTTGTTGTAATTACTTTTATATTACTGTTAAATGACCCCTAACTTGTATTTTGAGTAGAATAAAAGCGCATTTGCTTGAGGACAAGCAAATCTCAAGTGTAAGGGTATATGATGAGGCGAAAAATGAACCACTTTTAGGGGGTCATTTAAGCCCGGAATTGAATTTATTTGATCAAATATTGCCCTAAATCGTTCCTTTTGTGATTTTAGGTACTTTGGGAGTGAAATCTGGAAAAGGAAGCAATTCGGACGTTTTGGAGCATAAAAGTGAAGAAAACGCCAAAGACTTAATTTTCCAAGTTGGGAACAGTATGTGACGGCGTCAAGAGTACCATCCTGACGGCGTCAAGAGTAAATTGCATGATGGCCAAGTACAGAAATGAAGGCGTCACAAGGAAGAGCGTCAAGAGTTAAATACGTGACGGCCTGGAAAAGTTTAATACATGACGGCGTCAGATGTAGATCAAGGCAGTCCGAGGATTCTTTTGGCGGCGAGATGACGGCGTCACTCCTTTGTTCTTGACGCCGTCAGCCTCAATTTTCTATATATAGTTTTCTAATTTTCATTCATTAAAAAGGAACAAGTTTGGAGAAACCCTAAGGCCGAACCATATACGATTTTTACAGGTTTTCAAAGGTTTTCAGCCCTTGAACCCTTACATGTGTAATTGAGATAAGTGTTCTTCTAATTCAATCAATATGTCTATGTGTTGGTTGTCTATATCTTGTGCTTGTCTTAATTCCACCATGCTAGGCTAGATTTATCTTGTATTTGCTTAGATCTAATGAAACCTAGATGTTGATTATGTGTTGATTACTTGT
>JARVZY010004331.1:0-26501 GCA_030686995.1 Artemisia argyi
ATTATATCTTCAAGTCATGTTTCTTTAATTATTATACTTCAAGTCATGTTTCGTGAATCGGGAGTTCACTAATCTTTGTGATATACTGAACAGCCAAGAATGTTGCTGACCGTGGACGAAAATTTGAAACCTTTGGCGGTACCAGTTCGGGTAGGTCAAGCCGTTGATGTTGTGGGTCAGGCTGGTCGTCCCAAGACCATTACTGGGTTCCAGACTCATTCTACCCCCGTCCTCCTGGCTGCTGGGGATAGGGCTGAACTTGCAACAGAGAAGTACTGCATCTCTTCTATATGCTTTTTCTTGTAATTATGCAATGGCGTTTTTTTCTAATATATTTTTTGGCTGTCTTTGTATGCACAGGTATATTCCTCTCTCCCCTATTCTGGAAGGATTTGTTATCTTAAAAGAGAATCCAGATTACAGAGAAGAAGCCTAGACACATGGATCTGTTTGTAGTTGAAAAGAGCTGTTTAGCCCACGAGAGATGGGGTTTCGTGATACCTGAAGATACGTCGCCAGGGGAGTTGGTTATGATGATGAGAAAGCTGTATCTTGTTTTATGCTCCGGCACATGTTGGCTATGTAGCTTGTGGATGCTTTTGATATATTTTCAAGCTTTTTATGTTTGATGGTGACGACGTTATATTAGATTCGCATTTTGTTCATGAACTGATGGCAGTAAAGCTATATGACATATGGACTTGTATAAGCTTATTTCAATTAATGCTCGTCTGACAAATTAGATGATTTTCTGATTGCTATTGTTGTGTTGCTCTGCCGCTTACTTCTAATGCATTGTTCAAGTGGTGCTTTAGGTTCTGTTTATTAGGTACCTAGTACATGGTTTTTAAGAGGTTCATGGACATCATTTCTTGTGATCCAGTTGATACCTTCTTGCCATCATTAGAACTTCACGGTATCTTTTTACAATGACGTTTACTGCATGTGTTGTAAGGTGTCTTCACCATGCTGTATAATGTTGTAAGGTGACTGTACTCTCTCCGTCTTTATTGGTTTTATCTGATTTGAAAACCGAGTAGTATACTTATATTCTCAGCAAGGAGAGTCACTGTTGTCCCATGTTTTCGGTTCATGCTTCTTCTTGTCCTACTATGTCTTTCAGTTTAGAGGGATGAAAATAGAGTTGAGAGTCGCATCTCGATCTCAGAATACATTCACGGCCTAGTCATTACTATGTATCATTTCATAGAGGAGATGATGCCACATAATAAGATTTCTACTGCTCTCTTAAATTTTTGCTCATTTGTGAAAAATAGGGTTGCAGTATTTCTCAATTCTTTCTATTTCACATAATTCTATAAATGAGTCATGATGACTTATACATCAAGCAATTGAAATTCTGCCACAAAAATAGATGATGACAGACTACTAACCGTAATCAACCTTAAGACACATCATTCAAATGCTAATGGTTATATGGCCAGTGTTCAAGCGCAAAGGTTATATAGCATACAAATGAAAGTGAACATAGATTAATATGCACTAATCAAATAACTAGTGGGATGAGCACCCAAACTAACCATTCTAATAGTCAAATATATTCTTCAAAAATCTCAACTTCTTTAATCCACTAGTCAATATTGTTCAACTCATTTAATTACAACCGAAACTTTACAAATCACTGGTCAAATAAATAATAAGTGACTTTGTTCAATGGTTGCTGATTATTATATGAACCAAGTCTGAAATACCATACTAACGGGCTTGTATCCCAATAGTAACTCATGTTTTGTGACAAGCTAATCAATTAAACAGTCGCGGGTTCAAGTCATGCTTATGACATGTCAGATAAATTTGTGTTGTATATATTGTGCGATAGTTAGTTGTCGTTAGAAAATACAGAAAAATCTCATATACCATATGTTACCAAACCTTCGCTTAATGTCATGCTTATGTCTTTATATACATCACAAGAAAACCTAACAATTTATATTTAGCCTGTCAAAATGCCCAATTAATTTCTTTCTTAATTATAGTATTTGTTTGTAGCTTTTAATATCAATTTAGTAATTAATATTTGCCAAATAAGCCATTGCATTTTGTAACTTATTAATAGCATAGTAGCATTTGTCTTTTGGGTGTGTTCCACACATACACATATGATGATATGATGTGTCAAGTAGGGTCCTAAAGAACTACTAGTAAACCACAAGCCACAATAGAAATGAGGCAATATCTGATCCTATCAATACTCCAATAAGAATGAGGCAATCTAATCTTATCCACACTCCAACCACAACATTTTTCATGTCAATTACCATCCACATGACACAACTTCAACAAATAAGTGCATTTGCCTTATAATTATAACATTGTGTCTATAACACATCAAAATCACACCAAAAAACTTAAAACTACAAAAATGGCAACAATGAACGCTAACGTGTTAGCTTTTAACTACGCAGTCTCTGGTGCCGTTGTGTCACAAGACATCAACTCACCAAAGCCTGCGACCGTTGGCTTCAAGCCTTTGGTGATCCGGTCACAGAAGACTGTCTCAAAGTCTTCTGAGACCAAGGATCAATCACAACAAGGCAGAAGAGCGGCTCTACTTTGCCTAGGAGCCGCTCTTTTTGCAACTGCCACCTCATCAGCTAATGCTGGTGTCATTGATGAGTATCTTGAGAAATCTAAAGCTAACAAGGTTAGTTCGATATTTTTATACTTATTACCTAGTGATGTTTTCATGCATGATCAAAAACTTATATCAATTTTTTTGTAATAAAAAATGTGGAAACACATAGTTGGTTACAAAGATATGATTAAGGTTAGTTGAACAAAGTTATAGTGATTTATGTGGATATTATGTTGAAATGTGTAGGAACTAAATGACCAAAAGAGATTGGCCACAAGTGGAGCAAACTTTGCAAGAGCATACACAGTTCAGTTTGGAACATGCACCTTCCCATACAACTTCACAGGATGCCAAGATCTTGCTAAGCAAAAGGTTTGTATTCTTAATCACTAAGTTTACATGTATCTTTATAGTACAAGTTAGGATCAAATGAGAAAGGTGAGAAAAACCACAACCACATATTTCAGATAATACAAGTAATAAAGGGTTACGTGTTATATGGGTCAAAATGGAACAGATCAAGTGTGCCAACTAACATTTTTTTCTTCTTCTTATAAATAGGAAGTGAATGTTATAGTAGTTTAGATTAGCTGGTTACGAAATACCGAGATACTAAAACATTAATCTATTAATCTTTAAAAAAAAATGATTTAGGAGGGTTTTGAATGCTTTCAATAATCTGCTTTGGGCAACTTCGACCCATTTGTCAATTTAACCGGTTTGACTATTCTGTTAAGTATTCTCAAATTTACTTGTTTGACCCGTTGGAGATAAATACGGAGTATAACAAACTTTTTTGCATATTGTTTGAAATTAAATCGGAAATGTTTATATGGATTAAAAACTCTAGTCACCCACGATGTATATAAAGTTATACCACAACTTCTTTGTAGCTGATCTTAATATGATTGCTCTTTTTATTTATTTCAGAAAGTGCCATTCATATCAGATGATATTGAGTTGGAGTGCAAAGGAAAGGACAAATTCAAGTGTGGCTCAAATGTATTCTGGAAATGGTGATTCATGTAGTCATATGCAAAGTCTTGTTGTATAATATTTTGGGAAGAAACGAACGCTTATGCGCTTCAAGAAAATGCAGCATTTGTTTTTGATGTATAGTCTATTAATTTGTTTGATTATTATCATGAACTGACTGTGGACGTGCAAATATTTATTCGGAAACTTCCTAGATCAAAAGTATATGTGAAGCAGACAATTAGAAAGGTCAAAATTTTGAATCAAACCAGCTAGTGTCTAGATTATGTTGAAAAAAAACCAAGAAAATGTCGCCTCGACCAAATGGTAAGTCTAGTCTTTCTGTAATTGTCGATTAAATGTTGTTTTCAAGTTCGTCTTTAGATTAAAATTTAGTACGAAATTACCAAAATGTAGGTGTTTGGGTTCAATTCATGATGATGGATCCTCATATCTTAAACCTTCTTGATTATCATTATAAAGCAACCATAAGTAATAATGTGGTTTCATACACATAATTGAATTTAGTCAAGTCGAGACAAACAGAAAAATGAAGCTAAGCGAAAACTGTGTCAAGCTTCATCTACACCAGACCTTAAAAGCTTGAAAATAGGAATCGGACCTAAGCTCAACCGTGCCTTCAAACTTATCAATGTCAAACTGGAACATGATTAACTAATCAACGCTTTTGTGTTTGGTCCGACTCGATTATACTATAATATTATAGAAGTCATAGATTATTAGTTAGATGCCAACTCTTTTGATTATAGGCTTATAGCCTCTTCTTTGACCACCTTTTATTTTTTTATTTTTTGTTATTTTTATTTTAGCGGATGAACATTGAAATTTTTTAAATTGACAAAGATTGTGATGATAAAAAAAGAAAAAAATATTCAAAAAAAAGCTAATAAACAACGTGATTTTTTTAGAAACATAATAAACATTTTGATAACGAAAAAAAGAAAAAGTTCTCAAAAAGAAAACCGATAAACGACGTGATCTAACTGATGAACATTGTCATAACAAAAAAAAAAAAAGTTCTTTAAAAACAGAATTGATGAACAACGCGATCTAACTGATGAACATTACAATGTTGTTAATAAAAAAATTGATGAACATTGTAATAACAAAAAAAGAAAAAGTTTTTCAAAAAGAAAACCGATGAATAGTGTGATCTAACTGATGAACATTGTGATGTTGTTCATCTAAGAAAACTGATGAACACTATGAAAAAAAAAAAAAAAAAAAAAAAAAACGATAAACAACGTGATCTATTAATGAATATTGTGATATTGTTCATCAAATAAAAACTATTGTGATGTTGTTAATCAAAGAAAACTGATGAACATTGTGATTAAAAAAATAAAATAATAATAAGGGAAAATTCCAATTTTAAGCCTAAAATCGAATTTTACATCACAATTGAGTCACTTTTCATCCAAGTTTCAATTTTGGTCATGTGCGACTTGTGCTACTGTGCGACTCCATATATTGTGCGACACGTGGCATTACCCCACTATCATATCAACTATTTCCTGACCCCACTGCTATTTTGTTTTATTCGAATAAGGTGTGCGACTGACGGCTGTGCTACTTGCACTCGTGTGCGACTGGCGGCAGAATCTCTTTCTTAGATTGCATGGGGAAGGAACGCAAGCCCACTTGTTTTTTTTTATTATGGTTTTTTTATTTTTCCACTCTTGTGTTTTTTTCCACTTCTGCTTCCTGAACAAGAAGTGTGTGTGTGATGCTCCCATTTTCAGTAACATTGTTCATTTGATAGTCATAATTAACATTAACAATGATTGATAATAAGGTATGTTTTACTGTTATATGTGAATATGTGCTTGTTTTAGTTGATTATTACTATGATTTGATAGGCATTTATGTTCTAGATGTATTAATCCTCTTAGGTATTAAGATACCTTGATTTCCCGTTATAAATAATTCCACAACCTAACACAATCTTATCACTACTTTTCCGATCATCACCTACTACTTTTTCGATCATCAATTCCTTTCATAGTATCTCTCTAACTAAATCTAATAATGCCTTCCACAAATTTCCCCTTTCATGACCGCCTAGCAGTTGAAGCTCGCTCTTTGAGCAGGGCTCGACAATTATTTGTGTACTTTGAGAGGCTCCGTGCAGCCAACCTAGCGGAAGAGGAAGAGCTGCGAGCTTATGTGGAGGAGGCCCGGCAAAGAATAATAGAGATAGATCTCTATTTGTTCGAGCTCGGCCAGGTATTTGGCTCGACTGTGGCTGCCCATGGCCGTCGTATGCTCAGGCTTGCTCGCTATCAGGATGTGTCAAGAATACTCTTGTACACACGTGCAGCAGATGAGGCCCGATACAATGCCGATCTACTCTTGGAGTTTATTGGCAGTGTGTTGCGTCTATAGGTGTTGGTGGGTAGGTCTAGGCTATGAATGTTTGGTAGTTAGGTGTTGTTAGGCGTATGTTGCATAGCCTAGTACTTTTGGGGATGTTGGTTTAACTTTGGCGTTTATGTATGGTTACTTAACGCGATTTTCTTATGTACGCGTTAAGTTTTTATGTAAATATAAGTTATTAATGGAAATCCAGTATTATCTATATATTGTTGTGTTTTGTTGATGTCAAACTGTTTCTTTTTTGTTGGTTTTTGTACACTTAAATGATGATATATTCATAATTAAATGTGATACGTTGCGATAAATTGTGTTGTCTAATAATGTTGTTCATTGTTTAGCAAATATGAAGATTGTGATGTATATGAAACTTTAAATACTATGGTTGCCAACCTGCAATATTTGGCTTCTGATTATTTATGCGAATACAAAGGAAAAAGGTTATGAAATTGTTATAACTCAGTAAGGAATGAGGTTATTTGATCCTTGCTTCTGCTTGATTTTGAGTTTGTGGAATGGTGTTTAGATGTTGCGTGTGGTTGTTCAAAGTTGTCTTTGCTTCTATTTACCCCATTAGCCATATTCAAAGTTTAGAGCTGCGTTGTGGTTGTTCTAAGTTGCAGCCTTAGGTTAGTTTTCAGATTGTTAGTGCTTCTTAGGTTTACTAAATTGCTTATCTCTGTCCAACTAACTTATTTAGGACCCACCCATTTCAGTAGCTTGTTATACATTTTAATATCCATTTTTATGCCTTAGTATAGCTTTTAGATCTTAGTGTCCTTACTGACCCATTCTTGATTCCCTATTACTATATTAGTGAATTCCCCTCACGGTTGTGTTTGTGTATATCTTTGGTCCGCGCATCCTGCACGATTTTTTCTTGGTGAATGGTTACTTTCATTTGTTGCCATTTCTTTCAGTTTAATTAAACAATGTGTTTGTTTAATAATTTAGGGATACTAACATAAATTGTGCTTTTTGGCAATTTGTATATCTTTTTTCTTTGTCAGCATTTTGTTTTTCTTTTACTTACCGGCTGTGTTTGTTTATTAATGTAGGGATACCTACATAATTCGAAGGTCCATGTTAGAAGCAAAGTTCGATACTTTCTGTTAATCAAGGCAAGGTTAGATGAAAAGCGGCGTACTTTATTCAGGTCTACATGTTTTGGACCATGGTTAGATATAACTTATGTTGATAACGACGAGATGATTGTTCATCACATGTTGGAAAAGCAACTGAATTCCGATGATAAGCACTATGATCTCTCACTTATTTATCATGTCAACGGACATCTTTTGCATTTTGGCCATCGCGAGTTCCAGCTCATAACTGGTTTCAAATTTGGAACTCTGTAACACCCCCAAATTTAAGTTTGTCGCAGCGGAAAAGTAATTTGGGTGTTACGGGGAGGATCGAAGTTTTAATCTCATAAAACGGCTTAAAAGAAGCGTTTTGAAAGTTATTTGTCATTCAAATAATATTTTTGATAAAAAGATAAACCAATTGATTTAAAATCTTATTAAAAGATATAAAGGCTATTAAAAATGACAAATTTGATTTTTACACCATTTTAATTTATCAGAGTAATAAATGACCACTCCGTGTCTTGTCCTGCTCCGTTAAATTACCTGAGATACACATGCTTAAAAGTGTCAACACAAAGGTTGGTGAGTTCATAGAGTTTTATGGAAAACCCTTTATTTTGTTAGATTTCAGGAATATTTGGTATTGATAAAATACAAACGGTAATGAAACAAGTATTGAGTATAATCACAAATAAATCATATAAGTATTCAATCACATTCAAATAAGGAATCAATAATCCTAACATGAGCTGGAAACTCATGATGCTAATTTAATCAGATATACAATTCACATATGGTCAAATTCCTATACAGCTGTATCTAAATATATGTTGAAAACATACATTTCCTTTATAGATATTGCCCCAAGCCTCATGACACACAAGCTTAACCAAAAGAGGTGTTCTATCAAATCAATGATAGATTTTGCCCTCTAATAATAGGTGATTTACCAATTCCCATTTGTCTACAAATATAGTGTATCACGACTAATACGACTAACCACTTGCAAATGGCATTCCGTCAAGTATTAGTGGGACAGGAGGTCAATCCTTAACAGGTTTCGAAGTTGTTCACTATATTCGCGCCCACTTTACATGTGATTAATGGCTCATGATTGAGGGACTATATGGCGATAAGTTAACTTATGCAATATCAAGGAAAAATATGGGATCATTCAGAATAACATCATGTAATCAAGTATCATACTACAGAAATCAGTTTGAAAATATTATCGTTTGAGTATCAGAAATTCAGTTTAAGTATTTCGCCAGTAACATATATATATCACATACCACAATAATCGAATTGGAAACATTATCATCAGAGTATCAGTATTTCAGTCAAGTAATTCATCAGTAAAATATATATATATATATATATATATATATATATATATATATATATATATATATATATATATATATATATATATATATATATATATATATATATATATATATATATATATATATATATATATATATATATATATATATATATATATATATATATATATATATATATATATATATATATATCACATACCACAATAATCAAATTAGAAGCATTATCATATCAGTATTTTAATTAAGTATTATGTCAAGTATCGTATATATCACAATCTTAAATTACAAACCATATTAATTTAATATCAATTAGGAAATTGATTTGAATCATGTATTTTATTTCATATACTTATCAATTTATCAAAGTATATGTAAGCATGTATCTCCCCCAATGAGTTTAAAACAATTATTGTAAATGGGGCTATGACTCACCTGGACTGATTTGGAAATGATGAAAAGTAAAGTAGGATGAGATTTATGGGAACGATTATGGAAACGTCTTTGACACGGAACCTGATAAATAAATTTATCAGAGAATATAACCAAATACTATTTGGTAAATACGAACGAATAACGAATAATATTTATTCATTATGACTAATAAATGATGTGCGGTGTAATTATTATGCCATGCATGATATTATAAAATACTTTATTTAAAATATCCATCGTAGTTTTATCTTTTTAATCGTAAGTAAAAATATTAACTTTTTAGATATCGTTATATATATTATTAACGTAAAAATAAATAATATATATATATAAAACATAATAAAATGCATATGACGTGATGGTTGCCGTAAAATAAAAATAAAATAAGAATGTCAAATAGATTACGTTTAGTCCTTGTCCTTTTCCAATTTTACACATTTTATACTAACGGCGTTAGCGTCACACCGTTAGTCATTTTCGTATCTAATTTACATTTATAGTCCACTACTTGTCCAAAATTACAATCCAAGCTTGTAACATCATACAATATCAATTTTTATCCTAAACTTTCTGTTTTTACAGTTTTAGTCCTTTCTTTCCAATATTTACACTTTTAGTCCCTCTAGGTGTCGTTGCGTTACATTTTTAGTCCAAATTCGCAAAAATGATTATAAAAATTTCCGTAGCTTATTTTATTAATTCCAAGCTTATTTCAACAGCTTATTTGATTAAAAGCTTATTTTTATAGCTTATGGGCCTTAACGAGACAATACATAAGCCCATTTAAAAATTTAGAGGCGAGGGCATGAAAATTATTTTGGGCTTGAACTTGGGCTTCTTTTGTGATTCCAAAAATATATTTTATGAGCCCAGTGGGCTGTTAAATCATAAAATCTTATTGGGCCTTGAATTAGCCCACTCGACAAAATATAAGGTTTTTATATAAAGTTTTGGTTTGAAAAACTTGTGATTGTCGATTCAATATGGCTCGTTTAGTGTGTCAAAACGTGATTATTTTTGTAAGTTGTGTAAACGAAACTAATAGTTTTCTAGGTGGTCTATTAGGTCGAGTAATAATATATGGTGCTCGTTAAATTAAATTTCAAGGTATGCGTGCGTTTTCTTGGCTACATGGCTCGTTCATATATTTTGAAAATATGGAAAATTTTACTAAGTGTTTTTGGTACAATTTCATACGATGGATTATGGTTCAAAAATGATTTATTTGATGCATGTAACGTGAGATTAAATGTGAAGTGTGTGTGTTACGTGACTCCTAGGCCTTCCAAGATAGAGGTAGTCACGTTGGTGTTGCTACAAATGTATACGTACGTAAAAAAATATGCATGAACTATATAGGATCGAAACAATTAATAACAAAGTGCATGATTATATTTAACGTGTGATTGTGAATGGAAATGATTTGAAATAACTTACAACACCTTAGAGGTGGTAGAGAGTCGAGTAGGAACGAGTGAAACACAAGAAAATCTTGTCTAATCGTATAACCCAAACGTTATACGTATTTATTAAACCCGATTTCACTTTTCTTGCTTCCAAACATATAGTAATCGACTTCAGGTCTCGTAGGAGTAGTTTTTAGGACAAATTTACTATGTGAAAGTGTATGAGAATGAAATGAAATAAGTGCATGCATGGTACGTATATATGTATCAATTTGAATGAATCGAATGGTTTGAAATCATCCAAAGAAACACAATGAACTATGCATGTCAGTGATACTTGGCTTCTTAGGACAATTATGTGGTTATAATATAGGATGTGAGAGCTAAATTTGAGGTACTTGTTTGGTGACTCAATTATGCATGTCGACAACCATATATATCTTGGTGTACGATTTACAAAATCGTATACTACTTGTACATACATGATCATCTTCGACATTTGAGCATAGAATCATCTCGGAAATATTATTAGGAACCATTAGAAACAAACGGGAATCAAAACGGTTAAGTTTTGAATTAAATATGAAATGTTTGGTTTAGTTGATGGCTAAACGATTTGCCTCGTAAAAACATATCAAAACTCAACGTATGAACGTGAGATTTGACACACTAATAGTTGGCTAGAAGGTTAATGAAATGAGACAATAAAATACGTATGTCGTGTGTAGAAATTAGAAATGAAAGAGGTGATTTGGAGCATGCTTGATCGATTGTTTTAGAAAATAAAAAGAAAATTTGGGCTTTAGTTCTTGGGCCGGTTGGGCTTAGAGAAAAACAAAGGCCCGTTTGGATTTTAATTAGTTTTGTTAATTATGATTAGTTAAGGTTAATAAGTTTTTAATATTTCGTTAAATGTGTCGAGAACTTGTTTTGTCGTTTGACGAATTTGGCAATATCGTAATCGTGACCATTTTAATATACTAAGAAAATTTTAAATTTCCCCGTAAAAATGGTGATTAAAATAATGTCAAAGATTATTTATTTAATTAACCGAAGTTAATTATACAAATTTTTGCGAGGTTTTATAGCACCCACATGTCATTCTGAACTTCGTCCCGAAATTCAAATTTAATGTGATTACTTGAACAAAGAATTTTTGAACAGAGGTTGTCGAGAGATTTTTATTCCTAAAATTACGGATACGTGATTCAGTTAGATTTACTTGTACCAAACAAGACAAGGTAACTGACGTATTTAAGGGTTGTGAATATTGAGAATAGTGGTCATGAATAGTGAAATAACGGCTAGTAAATAGTGCTCAACGGTCGGGAATAGTAACCGAACGGTCACATTCTAGCCTATATATACCATTTCAAATTTCCACTTCTTCCATCAACCATCTTCCTCTCATTTTCCATCAAAATGCCGCATCTCATAACCATCTTAGCGATTGTGTATGTCGTCCTTGCCGCCATCTACTTAGTGTACGTTCCGGATGAAGACTTTGGATTCTTGGTCGCAATCTTGATGTTCGTCGTACCCCTCACTATCCTTGCTATTACCGTCGACAAGATTTGGGGGTAAAATCTTGAGCTAGGGTTGTTTTGAATTAAGTTCTTGTTATGTTTCTATGTATTTGTAACGAATAAGGAATAAAACTCGTTTTGTTTTTAAGAATTTGTCTCATTATTGTTTTTAATATTTTGTTTATATTTATTTTTCAACATAATTAAAGTGATTCATCCTGTGGTGGCTCTTGCTATTGTTTTGTTGGTGGGAGTCTTATTTGTCATAGCGGATCAACCTATTGAAGATTCCTTTGTTTGTATTGTAATAATTGTAACGATAGCACTTCCGATGCTAATTATTTGTTTATGTATTAACTTTTATGGATTTTAATAAAATTTTCGCTATTGATGTCTTTTATCAGCTTTTGTGAATTATTTGTGTTTTTCTTGCTTGTACTTTTGTTGATTTCTTATCATAATGGTGATGAGATAAGATAGGTATTTATTTGTTATGGGTTGTTCAATGTATTGTTTATGAACAGTTTATTTTAGCTCTAAATTTTGCTTTGGAATGAAGATTGTTATTTAAATATTTGAAAATATCATTGTTCCTTTCGTAACATAATTTTTCCTAAATTATACATAGTTGATCAGGTTATGTATAATTGAGGACCAAATGATGTGATGTTTGGTTCAATCATATATTTCTATAAATTGTTTTAGATGGTGTTCAACGTGTTGTTTTTATAATATAACATGTAATTCCTTTTTAAAATAAAGTGGAAAATTTTAGGGTTCATATTATAAATCAGAAATTTATGGAGTAATTATTGTATATTGTCATTTGGTAAATGAGACAGAAATTGAAATGAACTTATATTATCATTATTATGGAAATATTACAAGGGAGATTTTCGATACAGTAGAAAGATTATTGTTATTCTTAAGTTACATCCATCGTAACTTGAAGTGAAATACAGGAAAGAGATACAACTTAGGAAATTTTAAACTAGATTTTATTTATCTTCAACAGGAATTTATTCATCTGTTCCAATCTAGTTGCCATTCCCTTGATACTATCAAGGTCTTTAAAGATTCTTCATTTTCTTGTAAAGGTCTTGGCTTTCCAATTAACATTGTAGTTTGGACATCGTCTCACATGATGACCTGGTCCACCACATCCGTGGCATACAATTGTTGTTGGTTGTACTTCCTGTCCTTAGTCCTGCAGCTAATTGCCTGGTGACCTGTTTTCTGACATTTCGTGCATTTAACCCTACAGCTTCCGGTGTGATGTTGGTTGCATTTTTGACACCAGGGTAAAGTTCCACGATAACCACTTCCAGTAACAGGTGTGACGAGACAATTTCTATTAGCTTTCTGATTGAGTCCCAGCTGATGTTGATACTCCATACAGTCTTCTAGATGTTTGCGATAACGGTCTTGAGCATTGAAGATGTTGCAGTAGATAGGATTGATGGTTCCTGTCTCGGGGAGTTTCCTCTTTTGATTATTTCCATTTGGTATAATTCCATGCCTAATTCCTTGATGATGGTTGATGGTAGGGTTGATCATTCCTTCTTGAATCTTTAAGTGAGGTGGCCTATACTTCATGAAACTTGCAGGGTGTTGATTATCAAGTATACCCGTCTTTCTTCTCAGATAAACTACGATAGTCCCTTCTAATACCACCGACACTATGTCTTTTACCAATTTCTGGATAGCTCCAGGAGTCATGGTGATTTCTGATGATGATTGATATGCATTGTTCATGTTGTCCATTTTCTGTAAACATAAATGAAACTCAACATTAGAATCCATATAATATCAGAATAATTTAAATAATGAAGTTAATTATTTCATTGATGATAGACTGAATTGACTCCCTACTGTAATCTAATTTCAAGATATGTCTTTGTTGTATCATTTATCAATGATCAACTCTTGATATGGGATTACTAAGGAACAAACCGACTTGTCTATTTAAAATGAAGTTTAATTATCTTTTCTTCATTCTTTAAATCTACTTTCACAAATTGGTATTTAGACGATTCTTAAAGTTTTGGGTTAACTATGGTAATTTTTAAGAAATCTTAACAATTTGTAAGATATCTTACGGTAGATTTGAATAATATTACAGAGGTAAACAGAATTTTAATAACTTGACCGATTATTTTTGCAAGATAAACGATACAAGATCTTTTATTAATACTCCATTGATCTGTATAGAATCATTTGGTTATTTAAAGAAAATAACAAATGATGAGATTTTTGCATGAAAATATGAGGATTCATTACATGCATGATTGATATGGAAGAAAAGATTGATTCATAACATAGAGATATAACAGAAAAGATGTTATTATACAATATGTTTTGATTACACGTTCTGAAGTTTCAGAATTATTGAACATTACATGAAATATTAACCAAGTCTATTTGGTTTATTAGGAACAACAAGGAAACTTGTAAACTTAAGATTAGTTACGCCTCTGACGTAAATATCTATTTTCTTTCTCAAGTTCAAGTTGTGCAGCTTCCATGTTCGAGAAACGTTCTTGACACATGTTCATTTGGTTTGCCAACATACTCTCTAATGCGGCAATCTTTTGACCCTGGTTTCTGGCTGCATCTCTAGCCATCCATAGGGTTCTCTCAATATCTCCAATTCTTACATGTGTATGACCGTGTTCTCTTCTTGCACAACAAACCCTGGAGTCCAAACTTCCAAGTTCCTGGTTGGTGTTGTCCTTTATTTCATTAATCTTTATTCCTAACTCACACATTGTTCGCCTTTCAGCATCCGCCCTCTTGAACAATGCGTCAAGGTTACGGTCGTACCATTCAAATTGAGTTGGTCGTAACCCTTTTAGCTGTTCAGTGTGAGCATCCAATATGCCGGCATGTCGATAAATAAGATTCCATATTGATTCAGGAGTGCTTATATCGTAGTCGGGAGAGTTAGGTGAGGATAAATTATTTGAAGAATCTGGTATTGTAGAATCTGAAGTATAAGGTAACGGAGAATTTGGCTCAACATTCGTCCATGATATCTCTTGGCTTGAACCTTGTCCAACTTCGAATGTTGCCTGGCCACCAATCAAATCTTCATATGATTCGGTAGCTCTCCTGATTCTTTGACGTAGAGGTGAACGAATAGGTGACGATGGAGGTGATCTCGGAGTGAGTTTTATATTAGGTTGGGATTTTGATATTTGTACGTAAGGATCTTCAGTATTCGGAGAATTTTTATTGATTGATGAGGTATTAGTATTATGGATATTTGTTTTGACATTCACGGGCGTTCCTGAAGACATGCTACAGTAGTAACCGAGAATAATATATTATGAGTATTTTGTATGTTAAAGATATAACAGTACAGATGAAATAACCATTGTATAAGAGTAACTATTAAGCATGTAAGATAATCTTAACAGATAAAGTATGGAGCACGGCAGTCTGCAGACACGGAGGGCATAAAATGGTATGATGTAAAATCATTTATTTTGAAAATGTAGTTATAGTTTTAATGTTTGAAAACATTTAATTCTCTATAACTGTAGCTCTGATACCAATCTGTAACACCCCCAAATTTAAGTTTGTCGCAGCGGAAAAGTAATTTGGGTGTTACGGGGAGGATCGAAGTTTTAATCTCATAAAACGGCTTAATAGAAGCGTTTTGAAAGTTATTTGTCATTCAAATAATATTTTTGATAAAAAGATAAACCAATTGATTTAAAATCTTATTAAAAGATATAAAGGCTTGTAAAAATGACAAATTTGATTTTTACACCATTTTAATTTATCAGAGTAATAAATGCCCACTCCGTGTCTTGTCCTGCTCCGTTAAATTACCTGAGATACACATGCTTAAAAGTGTCAACACAAAGGTTGGTGAGTTCATAGAGTTTTATGGAAAACCCTTTATTTTGTTAGATTTCAGGAATATTTGGTATTGATAAAATACAAACAGTAATGAAACAAGTATTGAGTATAATCACAAATAAATCATATAAGTATTCAATCACATTCAAATAAGGAATCAATAATCCTAACATGAGCTGGAAACTCATGATGCTAATTTAATCAGATATACAATTCACATATGGTCAAATTCCTATACAGCTGTATCTAAATATATGTTGAAAACATACATTTCCTTTATAGATATTGCCCCAAGCCTCATGACACACAAACTTAACCAAAAGAGGTGTTCTATCAAATCAATGATAGATTTTGCCCTCTAATAATAGGTGATTTACCAATTCCCATTTGTCTACAAATATAGTGTATCACGACTAATACGACTAACCACTTGCAAATGGCATTCCGTCAAGTATTAGTGGGACAGGAGGTCAATCCTTAACAGGTTTCGAAGCTGTTCACTATATTCGCGCCCACTTTACATGTGATTAATGGCTCATGATTGAGGGACTATATGGCGATAAGGTAACTTAGGCAATATCAAGGAAAAATATGAGATCATTCAGAATAACATCATGTAATCAAGTATCATACCACAGAAATCAGTTTGAAAATATTATCGTTTGAGTATCAGAAATTCAGTTTAAGTATTTCGCCAGTAACATATATATATTACATACCACAATAATCGAATTGGAAACATTATCATCAGAGTATCAGTATTTCAGTCAAGTAATTCATCAGTAAAATATATATATATCACATACCACAATAATCAAATTAGAAGCATTATCATATCAGTATTTTAATTAAGTATTATGTCAAGTATCGTATATATCACAATCTTAAATTACAAACCATATTAATTTAATATCAATTAGGAAATTGATTTGAATCATGTATTTTATTTCATATACTTATCAATTTATCAAAGTATATGTAAGCATGTATCTCCCCCAATGAGTTTAAAACAATTATTGTAAATGGGGCTATGACTCACCTGGACTGATTTGGAAATGATGAAAAGTAAAGTAGGATGAGATTTATGGGAACGATTATGGAAACGTTTTTGACACGGAACCTGATAAATAAATTTATCAGAGAATATAACCAAATACTATTTGGTAAATACGAACGAATAACGAATAAAATTTATTCATTATGACTAATAGATGATGTGCGGTGTAATTATTATGCCATGCATGATATTATAAAATACTTTATTTAAAATATCTATCGTAGTTTTATCTTTTTAATCGTAAGTAAAAATATTAACTTTTTAAATATCGTTATATATATTATTAACGTAAAAATAAATAATATATATATAAAACGTAATAAAATGCATATGATGTGATGGTTGCCGTAAAATAAAAATAAAATAAGAATGTCAAATAGATTACGTTTAGTCCTTGTCCTTTTCCAATTTTACACTTTTTATACTAACGGCGTTAGCGTCACACCATTAGTCCTTTTCGTATCTAATTTACATTTATAGTCCACTACTTGTCCAAAATTACAATCCAAGCTTGTAACATCATATAATATCAATTTTTATCCTAAACTTTCTGTTTTTACAGTTTTAGTCCTTTCTTTCCAATATTTACACTTTTAGTCCCTCTATGTGTCATTGCGTTACATTTTTAGTCCAAATTCGCAAAAATGATTATAAAAATTTTATAAAAATTTCCGTAGCTTATTTTATTAATTCCAAGCTTATTTCAACAGCTTATTTTTATAGCTTATGGGCCTTAACGAGATAATACATAAGCCCATTTAAAAATTTAGAGGCGAGGGCATGAAAATTGTTTTGGGCTTGAACTTGGGCTTCTTTTGTGATTCCAAAAATATATTTTATGAGCCCAGTGGGCTGTTAAATCATAAAATCTTATTGGGCCTTGAATTATCCCACTCGACAAAATATAAGGTTTTTATATAAAGTTTTGGTTTGAAAAACTTGTGATTGTCGATTCAATATGGCTCGTTTAGTGTGTCAAAACGTGATTATTTTTGTAAGTTGTGTAAACGAAACTAATAGTTTTCTAGGTGGTCTATTAGGTCAAGTAATAATATATGGTGCTCGTTAAATTAAATTTCAAGGTATGCGTGCGTTTTCTTGGCTACATGGCTCGTTCATATATTTTGAAAATATGGAAAATTTTACTAAGTGTTTTTGGTACAATTTCATACGATGGATTATGGTTCAAAAATGATTTATTTGATGCATGTAACGTGAGATTAAATGTGAAGTGTGTGTGTTACGTGACTCCTAGGCCTTCCAAGATAGAGGCTAGTCACGTTGGTGTTGCTACAAATGTATACGTACGTAAAAAAATATGCATGAACTATATAGGATCGAAACAATTAATAACAAAGTGCATGATTATATTTAACGTGTGATTGTGAATGGAAATGATTTGAAATAACTTACAACACCTTAGAGGTGGTAGAGAGTCGAGTAGGAACGAGTGAAACACAAGAAAATCTTGTCTAATCGTATAACCCAAACGTTATACGTATTTATTAAACCCGATTTCACTTTTCTTGCTTCCAAACATATAGTAATCGACTTCAGGTCTCGTAGGAGTAGTTTTTAGGACAAATTTACTATGTGAAAGTGTATGAGAATGAAACGAAATAAGTGCATGCATGGGACATATATATGTATCAATTTGAATGAATCGAATGGTTTGAAATCATCCAAAGAAACACAATGAACTATGCATGCCAGTGATACTTGGCTTCTTAGGACAATTATATGGTTATAATATAGGATGTGGGAGCTAAATTTGAGGTACTTGTTTGGTGACTCAATTATACATGTCGACAACCATATATATCTTGGTGTACGATTTACAAAATCGTATACTACTTGTACATACATGATCATCTTCGACAATTGAGCATAAAATCATCTCGAAAATATTATTAGGAACCATTAGAAACAAACGGGAATCAAAACGGTTAAGTTTTGAATAAAATATGAAACGTTTGGTTTAGTTGATGGCTAAACGATTTGCCTCGTAAAAACATATCAAAACTCAACGTATGAACGTGAGATTTGACACACTAATAGTTGGCTAGAAGGTTAATGAAATGAGACAATAAAATACGTATGTCGTGTGTAGAAATTAGAAATGAACGAGGTGATTTGGAGCATGCTTGATCGATTGTTTTAGAAAATAAAAAGAAAATTTGGGCTTTAGTTCTTGGGCCGGTTGGGCTTAGAGAAAAACAAAGGCCCGTTTGGATTTTAATTAGTTTTGTTAATTATGATTAGTTAAAGTTAATAAGTTTTTAATATTTCGTTAAATGTGTCGAGAACTTGTTTTGTCGTTTGACGAATTTGGCAATATCGTAATCGTGACCATTTTAATATACTAAGAAAATTTTAAATTTCCCCGTAAAAATGGTGATTAAAATAATGTCAAAGATTGTTTATTTAATTAACCGAAGTTAATTATACAAATTTTTGCGAGGTTTTACAAACTCCTACTTTACGTGGGTTTAGGACAGGTCCTTTGAATTTCCGTGATCGTGTTTTTCCGGACAAGATTGGTGAGCATTTAAAAAACATTGATCTACTTTCGTTAATTGAGGATGACGAGGCTTTTTCCAAAATATCTGATGAAGACGCAATTCGTGCGTGCCTGTTGTTAGCCTTGGAGGTGATTTTTATGGGTCGTGAATTGATATATGTAGTGGCTGATCCTTTAATTAGAATGGTTGATAGTTTACAAACATGGAACGATTTTCCTTGGGGGGAACACATTTGGCGTATGTTGTATGATGTGATTTTGAATGTCAACTCATTTAAAAGGGATGCGTTTCATAAGGCAGTTAATATGAACCGTAAGTTTCAACCTTCTTATTCATTGGGAGGGTTTATTTTGCCATTCAAGGTTAGTAATTTCCCATACCATTTTCGTACTTACATTATTTTGCACAAGTAACAACTTACAATGACATAAATTTGCTATTATTTCAGATTTGGATTTTAGAAGCATCTCTCCAGAGTGGCCGGTGGTGGACAAAGGCGCCTGATATTTTACCTAGAGCTGTAGCATGGACTAAGAAAGTTCCTTTAGAAGCAAATGTGAATTTGGGGGACCTTTTTCCAGAGGTATGTTGTATACGTAATATTCTGGTATTTTTATTCGATAATTGTCAACGACGTGTTACTGTTTTTAGTATTCAATGAAGTATTGACGTCAAACTTATTAAGCTTCTGTTTGTGCATAGCCCTCATTTACGCTTTTATTGGTTTGTTAGGGTGAAAAAAGTAACTGTGAATTGTATCCATCAAGGACTGAGGGAGCGTCTGAATTGTTTAGGCGTAGTGTTAAGTTTTTTAATTGGTATGTGCCTAGACCACCGCCTGTTGCTGAAGTTGGGCTTGTTGATGAGTATTTTCGTAAAAGAAGTGAAGCATGGAAAAAAATGCTAGCTGAAGATGCTGAGGAAGCTATGGAAAACCGTACGAATCTGCGTACTGTTTCTATCATGGAATGTGTTGAGATTATACACGAAATGTGCGGAAGTTTGCTGAAGCTACCGGCTGAGGTTCAGAGTCTGAAAGGACGTGTCCACAAAATTGAATATGTTATTCATGTATAATTTGTAATATAACATTATGTTAAGATTCAGGTTGTTTATATAAAAAAATTATTGATGACCAAATTATTTCTTTTGTAGATTATGACTCGGAAAAGAAGGGCTGGAGATACGGTTCATGATTTGAACAAGGTCGAGCTTAATTTTGCGCAGGACAGCAAAAAAGTAAGTTCCCATTTTTTTTAATTCTGATTTCGTTCTTGGTAAAATATTTATACGCTTAGTTTGTGTTCCTTATCCTGTACTTGCATACCTTATAGGGTAGACTGGAATTTGGAAGTAATGTTGAGACTGATCTTGCTAACGAGTATTGCACAAACTTAAATGACGACTTTCTGGAGTTGTTTGACGGGCCGATTCAACAAACACAGAAATATGATGTGCGTGACCATCATGAGGCATGGCAGAAAGCATTTGGCACCGGTTTACAGGTTTGTACACCCTGAAATTGTAACAAACTATACTTGCGACATAACGGTTTTTCTTATAAGTTAAAACACATGTTAAATGTTTCAGGATGTAAAAGTTGAGGAGCTATCTGACGAAGATGTTGAACAGGTTTGTTTTTACATTCGCAGCAATAATGTAGTGCATTGTATACTTTAGCATCGTGGGGTCATTTATAACTTGTATTGTGTTTTATGTTGTGAATTGTTGAAGGATGAATGGGTAATTTTGGATGATTGTGAGAAAGTTGATAAGCATGAGGCTGAGTTACGTAGGTTGGCTTCGGTTAGAGATGAAACTGTACGACTTAGACAGGAAGAGGCTAAAAGATTTGTTGATGATGGGGTCATGAAACCGCCTCACATGAAACTTTGTTTAAACTGTCCTGGACCAAAGAAGAGGGATTACAAATTTGTTTTGAGGCCGCCTTTCACGGAAGAGCTTCCGAAACATGTTATTCCTACTTTGGAAACACATAAAAGTCAAAAGACTATTCGTGATCCTTTTATGCGTGAACTGTGTAGAGATGTCAAACCTTGGACAGAGGTACCACCTAACGCCTTATACATTATGTTAGTATATTATGTTTTATTCAGTTCCACAATATACTATGATAACTTAATGTAGATATTATTATTGATATTTGCAGGAACTCAAAAGGAGTCACAATAGTATCGACATTGTTATAGTTGATCGTGAATTTCAGGACTTTTTAAATAATTCTTGGTTGCCTCGTTGCAAGTTTCCTTGGTGTAGTGATATTGTTGTCGATCGTCTATTCTGGGAAAGTCTAGCTTGTGTTGACGAGAAACGATCTGGTTGGTTACGTGACGAGGTAAACTCGCATTTTCAATTTGCAAAACCCAAGATTCGAACCTGGGTCTAACCACTCAGAGCATAACTTGATACATAACATAACCTGATGCATATTGTTTGACTTTCTTTATAACGACATGCAGCACATTGATATTTGGGTGATGTATATGTGGCACTTTAGACCTAATAATGCCGATTGGTGCATGGTTAGTTGTTACTTCTTGACAATTCTCCTTCAAGGTTCGATGCCACTGTTTTATGCGACTAACGAAGTATACGACTGTGCATGGTCTGATGTTGAGCGGGTACGTGTATGGATTGAACCTTTAAACATTTAAAGCAGTATGCTACTCGTTATATTCATGTTTCTTAATAAAATATTCAGGTGTTCATCCCTATAAATGAACCTTTCACCCATTGGTCACTTGCTGTGTTTTACATACAAACCGGGGAGGTGGTATTTTATGACAGCGGTGAAACATATGAAGTTGAATACCGTGAGTGGTATTTCAAGATGAGGAGGTGTCTAAGGGAAAAGCTTACTTTTATACTTAAGGAGACAGGTGTATTTGCAAAGAAAGGAATCGACCCAACTAGCTACCGTATAAATTTTCGCCACGTAACTCACATCCCTAAGCAGGGTGGTGTTTTCGGTGACTGTGGCATCTTTCTATGCATTTTCCTATACAGGTAATTAACATTTTTTTCTACCATCTATCACACTTATTGGTATGACTATTCTTTAATGTCAAATGTAACTGGTTGGTTATTACTATACAGGTTGGCTTACGGGATCCCTCTGGTTATGGATGACTCTCTTCAAACAGCACTGGCATACAGAGAGGCGTTGATTCGTTTCTACTTCAAGCACAAGATCTCCGAAATTGAATGTGTCCACTAAGTTGTAATGCCATGACATTGTTGTTTAAGTTCCCTTTATATGTGTTTGTGTTTTAGTAACGATGGTACTTTAAACGTTATGTGTTGGTATCTAATGTAACCATGACTAAAGATTGGTTTTACTCCAATCATTTTGTTACGTAATGTATGATGTGGTTACATTCCCTATTATTTAAGTTGTTGAAAGTTTATACTGGAAAACAGAAACATTGTATTATGAAAACATTAAGATCAACAGTTCTTTCATAACATATTATGTTAAAACCAACAACATAATACAACTTGGACATTATCTTAGGACATTCTTAACCTAAGGGTCTGCCAAATTAACCGGGTCATTGTCAAACGGCATTGATTGTTGTGACCCCTGTGAGCTAACACGTCGGTTTTGGGTCCTTCCATTTTGAGTTTGTGAGCTCCCACTACTTCTTTGTGTACCTCCGCTTGATGACTTGCCACCCCTCTTCTGCACAAGTAACATTTGATTAAGCACATTACTTATTGCTATTTTAGCAATACATTACTATAAATAAATAACAAATTACCTTTTTTCGCATCAACGGTTGTTTGCACGTCGCTCGGTTGTGGCCAACTACACCGCACCTCCCACACGAAATTTGCCTTGGCTCCTCTCCTCGGGACCTGATTCTGTCTTTGTTTTTAGGTCTTCCGGCTGGTCTCTTATCCATAATTGGTGGTTCTACTACGTGAATGTTGTCTGGTGTTTCCCATGTAGAAACGTCACCAGTCGGAAGTATCAAAGGTTCGTATGTAGCCTTTAAAGTTGTTTTCATAAACCAGTTTCTTGCCAATTGTCTAGAATCAGTTAAGCCAAGTACCCTACCCGCAGCTATAGCATGGCCACATGGCAAACCTGAAAGTTGCCATTTGCGAAAACTGCAAGTACGTTCCGTTATCCGGACTACGTGAGTCCTTACTCGATCATAAACTTGGTATACTTCTCCATGCTCAATGCCATTGACAACCCAGCTCGCACTCTTCAACATCCTGTCCTGAACTTTTGCAGCAGCCCAGTCACTGAATTCCCCTTGAACAGCATCTACAAAAAAACTACAAAAACAATAGTAAATTATTAAAATTCACTAATTAAAATATGTGCTTAATTTATAATAAAATATATATAAAAAATTAACCTTCATAAAGTTGACGTCGTTCGAAATACCAGTTTTGTATAAGCGTTCGATACCATTCCATTAGCATCGTAATTGGGACTCTTCGAACCAGTCTCGTGAGGGCATTTATTGACTCAGCACTATTGGTACTCATGTAATTATATCGATTTCCAGGACAATATGCCCTAGACCAGTTGCTAACACCAGCTTCGATTAACTTGTTGTAAGCTTCAATCCTAAAAGCGGCTAGATTGTTCAACTCTCTATGAAACTCTTGAGTCGTGTAAACTTTACATAACTTCCAATACAGCTTCCTAACTTTTTTCCCTTTTAAGTTGCAATTCATCATCAAATGCCTACAGCAACAACCATGAAATGCGTTTGGGAAAACAGTACGACATGCTAACTGTATGGCCGGGTGTCTATCTGAAATTATTGCCAAACCCGGGATGTCACCGATGCATTCGCGCAAATTTTCCAAAAACCATGTCCACGACCTACCTGTCTCACCTTGGGACACCCCGGTTGCAAGAAGGATAATTTGGTTATTCCCATCCATTCCAACAGCCAGCAAATGTGTTCCAAGATAACGACCTTTAAGATGAGCTGCGTCTATGATAATCAATGGGCGGATATGCTCTTGCAACAAACTTCGTATCTGTAAAGAAAAATAAAGTTTAGTATGTATATGTAATTATAAGATATCAAATTAAATGTACGTGTCAACAAAATATGATTACCGAAACACCAATGCCCATAAAAAAACATTTCAAATCGGTCTTCAGCGTCAGTCAGAAGATTTGTTGCCCACCCCTCGTTTGTCAAATGTAAATTGTGACAAAAATAGGGTAATTGTGCAAAAGAATTTTTCGGGCAGCCATTCAGAGTCTCAAACGCTATATTTCTTCCTCTCCAAGCCTTCTTGTAAGTAATATCGCAATTGTAATCAACTTTCATGTCTTGCACAATGTCCTTTGCCTTGTACACCCGATTACTATCACGTATTTTTGGTACAAGCAAATGCCCCAACAATTTTGATGTTGCATTACGATGATTTGGAATTAATTTCGTTCTTGAACATGTGTGATTCTCTCTAACCGTTCGTATTTCCCATTCGGAACTGCCATCAACTTTAGACGTAATTATTACCCAATCACATCCTTCATGTACACACTTCACATCATACCTATACTTATCAGATTTTCTAGGCTTATATTCAAACCCATGTACTAGTGATTGTTCACCTATTTCATGCATGCACTCTTCTTTAGAATTAAATTTTCTCCCGGGAATTAAACCAAATGAGTTGTTCTCAGTGATGGTTTTGGGTGGTTTGACTTTAAGTTTTGGTGGATCAGGTGGTGTCGGCATATATGTAAACGTATTACGTTTCCATTTTGGCTCCGAATAGTCATTTGGAATATGGTGAATGTTATTTGGAAAATATTATTTTTTTGGTTTTTTGGGCGTGTTTTCAAAATCATTGCCAACACCATGGTAAACTTCAGGATATAAATTTAGATCAAAATCTAACGGCGTTGTCAAAGAAGGAGTTACCTTTGGTGGTTTGAGAATCTTTGTGACAAACAAAGATTGCAAAACAAACTGATTCTTGCATATCTCGTGAAAGAAAAAATCCATGTCATCATCATCAACTATGTGGACATACTTTTTCCGAATATTATACGTTAGACGAACATCGAATTCACGACTGATGTTGAGTTTTCGTTTCACAGTAGATAATAGGTTTTGGTAGGTTGTATTTTGAGAAAGTGCCACACCATATGTTAATTATTCCTCTAACATAACTAGCAAAAAACTAATCTTGGGTTGAGATGTACTAGCCATCAGTGTGTTTTTTAGTATTTTCGTTATATTATGTAAAACAATATATGTAGGAATTTTTTTTTATAAGTCGCACATTAGTGAAGTCGGACAGTCGAACACTAGAATAATAATGTTACAATTTAAGTTTAACCTGCCAAAATTGAAGTCTAGTCACGTCAATCAACCTAACATGCATTAACCCTCATTAAATGTCTACACTCACTTCAAGTAGCACAGTCGCACATTCCATGTCGCACACTTCAATTGTTAATTGGTAATAGGTGTGCAAATCTAGGAAATATATAACATTAAAGTCATGTCTTATGTCAATCATGTCAATTTTCACCAACAACCAAAATTTAATGCATACAACTATTTAATGTTTTTAAACTAGTAGCACAGTCGCACACTAGTGGAATAGTGTATATATGTAGTCTTTTTACTAATTATAAACAACATAATATCCAAAATTGACTATGAGTTCACCGACAAACGATGACACGACAACTAAAGTCATGTCTTATGTCAATCATGTCAATTTTCACCAACAACCAAAATTTAATGCATACAACTATTTAATGTTTATAAACTAGTAGCACAGTCGCACACTAGTGGAATCGTGTATATATGTAGTCTTTTTACTAATTATAAACAACATAATATCCAAAATTGACTATGAGTTCACCGACAAACGATGACACGACAACTAGTAATGACCCTGGGGGACTTACTCTAGAAGAGGACATTTTATGGAGATTAGAAGAGGAACGGTTAAGGAAAGCCTTCGAAGAAAATAATAAAATACAAAGGGAATGGGAAGAAAGCTTTAGGAAAAAGGTAGAGGACGAAGAACATCAAACACGACTAGACAAAGAAGCTGCAGCGTCAATTTTAGCAGAAGAAGCAAGGAATGAACGGGAATGGCTGGCAAATATAAAGAAAGAACAAGATGAACAAAATGAGTTTTTTTTGGAATTTGGTTGTTATCCATATCAGGTATTCGAATCGGATTCTGAATATGAAACCGACTAGTTTGTATTAAATTAAGTTCATGAAATAAAAAAGGTTGTTGCATTTTCCCCATTTTCCAGTAGC
>JARVZY010004332.1:0-26509 GCA_030686995.1 Artemisia argyi
AAAAAGATCATAACATTAGTTATAACTACAAAAACGACAACTTGGTGTATTTGGATTAGTGCCGTCTCTGGGTTTACAGAGGCTCCGTGCAAAGTTCAGTTTAATAACAAAAACATGGCTTAAAATATAAAGTAAATAATTTTCTAAAGCAATAAAATGAGAAATAACTGTTTTCAAAATGTTTTGGCTAGCATTTTCATTGCAATTTTTTAACTTGTAGTCACTTTTATAAAAAATATATACATATCCTATAAAAAAAATTGATGCCCCTATAATTTGGACGCATTGTGTGACAGCACTCCTCACACACCCTTATATACGGCTCTGATTTGAATGTAGAGAAATCGAGTTTGTTTTGATCTCAAACCTCCAAGAAAGGACACATTTGAAATAGATATCAAGGTTCATTCTCATTCTTGAATAGTAAATAAGTATACAATCTCACTGTTGTATGATCGGATCCGTGATCCATCTAAAGCTTGTATGAACTTATTGTGAATTGCTCTTCTAGCTTGTTGGACATTCATGATAAAATCTTTATGTTCAAACAAAAAATATCACGACAAGGAAAGCTAGGAAAAGTCATGACCATCCCTAATTGGGTCAATTTCATGTCATTTGATTATTTGACGTAAAAGTATCATCAAGTGACACCACTTGAAACTTGAGGACCCCCTTTCTAGTTGCTAGCCACAGACAAAATAATTTTTCACCATATTAAAAATGAATTTAATTTTGAAACTTTTCATCAAATATTTTGGAGAAAAGTTGAATATAAATCCTAAATTATTTAAAGATCCAATTAACGAGACCTAAATTATATTTCTATATACTTTTGACGATTTTTTTTGTGGTGTTGAAATTTATGTCTAAAAAAAATTACATGTAATTTATTATTTTAATATCACATGTGATTTATGAAGTTATATATGATTTGTGAAATCACATATGATTTCAAAAATAACAATCATATGTGATTCTTTCATACGCAAATTTTAACACTAAACAAAATTCGGAAAAAAAAATAAAAATAAAAAAAATTCAAAGGTATACCGAAGTGCCAGTCTACTGAAGGTTAAAAAAAAATCGTTGGGATATTTTATTTTTTGTCGTTTAATGATTTATTGTTTGAAAGATATGTATATGTATATGTGTGTGTGTGTGTGTGTATATATATATATATATATATATATATATATATATATATATATTAAAAAGGTGAAACCTTTTTTTTTAATGAGAAATGAATGACCGGATTTTATATTCATCGGATCTTCTAAGATTTTGAGATATATATTAAACTAACTCTAAATTTTGATATTTTGGATTGGATCCTTCTTGTTATTACATAAATTTTGAAGTTTGTATAATTATTTCCTACGCCACAAAACAGATGCTTTTGTTGCGTTTTTTTAACTTTTTTTTTTTTTTTTTTTTTTTTTTTTTTAATCATGGGATTTAAACACTTTGTAGTGTTCAAAATAAAAATATTACAGTATTTGTTTGCTCTTTAAAAATTTTGTTGCAAAAACCCAAAATGATTAATGATCAATGATGTTTGTGGGTAACAAGATCAAGCTGTGGTAGATGTCTGTTTAGTCCAATGGCCCATATGTTGTTAAATAAATCAAACATGGCCCATTCCAATCGGGAAGAAAGCCTATTTGAAAAAACCCATGGTTCTTGATGTTTAAAATTATATGTTTTATTTAAGTTCTTGTTTATCAACCTCTACTCTATGGACTCCTGTTTTAATACCAGGACCAAGTTGTTTGAACCCAACTTGTTTATGACCAAGTTGTTTAAGATCAACTTTACCGAAAAGCCTCACAGTTTGATCTTTCAATTTTTTTAAATTTTGTTCTTCAACCTTCTGAATAGAACTGTATAGAGTAGATTAGATTTCAAAAAAAGATAAGATAAAAGAAATGCGAGACTGTGTTTAGTTGGAGAAAAATTTCTCTTGCTTTCTATCTCTAGTTTTTTTAAAATTTGGAAGGGAAATTTATCTCTACAAAACACTTGAAAATATAGAAAACATGTTTAGCTGATGTTTGTATTTTTTATTTTGAAGAAGGGGAGGGGGGTTGTGTGTTACAAAGGAAAACAACTAAAATTTGTTTTGTAATTTTCCTTTTTAAGTTAGCAAATAGGGGATTTGGTGTTTTGCAAAATATTTTGTTAGAAAACGCTTATTTGAACATGGTCTCTGTTTTCCTTGATTTCCGTAAAATATTTTGTGAAAAACAAGGGTGTTTTCCCCCAACTAAACACACTCTAAAATACTGTTCTCTTTTTTTTTGTATGTAACATGGAAATGTCAACTTTTCAAGAAATATTTGGTAGTTTTCAACAATTTGGAATTTGATTGTTATGATTTTTTATTTTATTTTATTTTATTTTATTTATTTATTTATTTTATTTTTATTTTTATTTTTATTTTTATTTTTATTTTTATTTATTATTATTTTTTATTTTTGATATGGAGTGAGATAGAAAAAAGAAACTATTATGGACTTTTTTTACAACCTTTTATATATTTAAACTAGACTAAGGATCAAATGAGAAAAAAACTTAAAATGAGAAGGATGAGAAATAATTATAACTACATATTTGAGATGCATCGACTTGAATTAGATGCATCCCTAGTCTTTTAGATGTACCATAATACATTTTTCTAGCAAAAAATTAGATGCATATACATATATTAGATGCATTTCATCAAAATAGACGAATCCTATACATTTTTCATCCTCTGCAGGTCAAATTTGTTGTTAGTACTACTTTGCATCGTTTTCACTTCAAAATCACTTTCGAAACTAATTGGGATGCATCTAAATGAATAGAGATGCATTTAAATCAAGTCGATGCATCTCAAATGTGTGGTTATAATTATTTCTCATCCTTCTAATTTTAAATTTTCTTCTCCCTGAAACCTTACTCATTTAAACTAAACATACTTGTTAAGCATAACAACGAACCACGCATTAGACAAGTATTTTACAAAAAAAACAATCGTCAATCTTTAAATCTCGTGCCTAGTTGCTAGTTCCTACATTGAATTGTTATATATTAATCACTATATTTAGGGGCGGAGCTAGAACTTTTGTGTCGAGAGGCAAAATATGATAACTTTTAGAAACTACATTAAAAATTGGTACGTTGAGGGAGTAAATTACAAAAATTGTAGTGTAAATTTTTGAAAATTTACACTACAATTTTTTTCACCGGGATCTTGTGACCCCCGGACTCCCTTATCTCCGCCCATGACGATATTATTATAGCCACAACGCTATCACTAGACAAAATAAACTATAAACTATGATCATGACTCATGAGCTAAACTTTGTCCTCTTCTAAAATTTCACAAAAGACAAAACAAAACATAGATTAACAGAAAACGAATATACGTGTCAAAAATTACCTACCATTCGTATATAGAAAAATTACATGTTCTACCTTTCTATCATATTTATTACTACCCCGTCTCATAATTATTATCTAGTATTGACTTTTAAAATTTTTATTTTGCGGCTTTGACTCTAAATATTTTTATTTGTGTTATATAATAATTGATGAAAATTATATCAATGAAAATACATTTAAAACTCAATCCATTTATATATTTTGTACCGAATAATATATAACACAAATAAAAATATTTAAGGTCAAAGTTGAAAACTAAAAACTTCAAAAGTCAACACTGGACTATAATTATGGGACGGGGAAATACAATGAATTTAAAGTTTTAAACAAACATCAATACTAGAAAAGAAATACATCGAGTCAAATACAGTCTCATATTATCAACTAAAGTTAAAAGACATGGGTTGTGTTTGATACTTGATTTCAAAAAAGGAACACGTCGTGTATGACTACAATAAGAAAGTAGAATGGAAATGGAAATAGGAATAGATTTTTAAGCAGAAATCGTTAGGTGGGTATGGAGTGGCGGGTATTAGTCATGCCTACTTTCGTGGGTATTAGAAACCCATACCTTTTGACCCACACATGTAACAAAGTAACAAACATTTTCAAAGACTATCAAACCCATACCATATATAATCAAACACCCTCAATGTTACAAGCAACAATATGATGAAAGGTTAATGTCATAAAATAACAATGTATTTTTTGTGATTGTCCATTTTGGTGATTAAACTTTTCTTTTATTCACTTTGGTTATTAAAGCTGCATGTATAAGTCAGAATGGTAATTATTTTGTCAATTTTTCAATGGATGATTGGTATAACTTGTCAAAATCTCTAACATAACGTGAGTTAAACTTAAATGTTGTTTTATTTTCGATGCCGTTATATGAAAATGGGAAAATCTATGATTGTCGTATTTTCTTATTTTTGCCTCGTTTCTTTAGCAAAAAAGATAAAAACGTCGAAACTTGTCAACATTTGAGTATAACTTATGGCATGTTGGACATTATGACCACTACATATAAGTATTATAACTAAAGTGGATTAAAAAAAGTTTAATGACCAAAATGAAAATTTTCAAAAAGTACGTTGCTATTTTATGACATTAACTACATAATGAAAAAGATTATGCTTTACTTGACTAAGTTGGTAAAAGCCGGCTTACTAAATAACAACCAGACTTTTAGATAAGCAACCACACAAAGAAATAACCAAAACCTGTATGCAGGGACGAAATCAGGAGGTTTCCGCGGGTGCCCGAGACCCGTATGAATTTTTTCGATGTAGTGTTTTTGATAAAAATACCAATTTTCCTAAATGCATCTTAAATGCACCCGATCCATCAAAATGTGTTTCTCTATTACGGTTTCAAAAAATTTATGCACCCGGTCATATTTGGTCCTTGTTCCGCTCTAACCAATGCAAACATTGTATCTTCCATTCGGCAACCCACCATATTTGACAACAACGATACCCAATCCATGGAGCAGGGTATGAGAGAGGTAGGATGTAGATATTCATACCCTTACCCGAAGGAGAGACCGCTTTCTCAAAAACCTCCGACAAACAATAAATGTGAGCAAATATGTAGTATGTATATGATGTGTGTGCACGCGCGTGCATAGGTGTTAGCATGGTACCAATCTGCAGCTCCCCCCATCCCATTCTGTGACCCCAGCATTTGACAAACTCTGCTTATTTCTAATGATAATCGCAAATTGACTTACTTTTAAGATGATTTGGAAAGCCAAATGCTGATCATGTCACCATAATGACATCAACACAAGTATATAGGTAGGCAGATGAATATCAAGTAGTAGGCCTAATGGTACCAATCTTTTTCAATATAAATGGCTGGATTTATGCAGGTTCAAAGTAAAATTATCTTATGATGTGGCCATATGGGTAGAACACCACGCTATTTGACAAGCTTTTTCGCAGAAAAATCAATCTTCATATCTCATGCCAATGACTAGTGCCGTTTTAAAAGGGTGAATTATCCTATTGAAGCCGCAATGCCATCATTAAGCAAAATACACTATGAACAAGAACTAACTTAAACCTTGTCCTCTTCAAACATATTCACAAGAAAACAACAGAATAAAAAAATAGAGAAGATATATACCAACTAGATTTGGTATGTTTAACTCATATTACATGAAAACAACATATTTATCACGACACATTGAAAAATGGAAAACCTCTTAGATAGGCTGAACAAAATCAGCGTATTAAAAAAGGTACCCAACATTCTTATATAGAAAAAGTTAGGTTGTTGTTAAACTCATGTTTAACTACATTCATTATAAGCAAACATCAATCCTAGAGAATATATGATGACATGTTGAATCCAACCTCAATTTCAACTTAAGTTAAAAGAATCGGGTGGTTGCCCTTAGTGCTATTGCATTTTGTGAGTCGAGGTTTTATCTTGATATGTTAACTCTTGCACAATTTGATGCCCATGTTTGTTTGTGGGTATAAAGTATGCCAACTTTTGACTTGTGAGGGTACCTCAAACCCAACAATCATATTCAACGGACTATCCCATACCCTACAACCAAACACATTATAGTGAAACAGAGTATGCCCAATTGACTACTTCAGTAAAAGCCGAGGGACCCAATATCTCACTAAAGCCGGCATCAACACTATTAAATAAGCCACCATACTTTATGCCTTATTAAAAAATAAGCCACCATACAAAGAAAAAACCAACCACCACACTAGAAAATAACCCGCCATAGAAGAAAAAACCAATATGGCTATGTCCTACAACTAGGAATGAGGACTGCTCTATACAATGCAAAAACGGTATATTCAAGTGTGCCACACCCTATATTTGACAAACTGCCCGAGTCTAATTCCAATCATAAATTTACTTGATTTTAAAATCTAATAGAACAGGTTACAACACCAGTTCGGCAGATCCCTTGTATGAACTTAAGTACATTGTTTGAAACTCAAAATACACCAAATTTTGATCATGTCAAATACATCAAGTGCTTTACTATAGATGTGTTAATATAAGTGATAGAAATTATGCAGATTCAGAATTTCTTTTTTTCTTAATAGTAAGATCAGTGACAAGATTTGATTTGCTTATTGGTACCAAGAGAAATAACCATTCCGCAGCTGAAAACAAGTTTATAACTCTAAACAACAAAGTTTGAACCTTATCAAATGGTTTGAAATCCAGATAAATAAGAACTCACATGACTGACACATACATAACTTAGTAAAGATCACCTTCCTTGTGAGTGTGGATGACACAATCAGAAGTCGGGTACGAAACGCAAGTCAACAAGTAACCCTCCTTCATTTGGTTATCGTCAAGAAACGACCCATCTGATTGGTCAACAGCACCAGTGACTATCTTTCCGGCACAGGTTGAGCAAGCACCAGCCCTGCATGAATATGGCAGCTCGACTCCAGCGCTCTCGGCAGCGTCAAGGATGTAACAATCATCAGGTGCATCAAACTCGTTCTCCTCACCATCAGGTCCCACGAGCTTAACCTTGTATGTAGCCATGCAAGTTGTCCTGAATGAAGAGCTGGATTTCAAGCCGAAGGCTTTTGAGACGCTCTTAACAGATGGAAGGGTGGATGGGCGCTTTAGGACAACACTGGGACGGGTGACACTTTGGTGCGAGGCTCTGACCATGGTTTGGGTAGGAAGAGTGATGGACGCCATGATGATCTGAATACAAATGCAAAAAATACATTAACGATGAAGTTTAAGACACAATTAGGCACAATATATCTCCAAATAATATGGTGCAATCAGATTTTTATTGTTGGTAAAGCAATCATCTTCACTATTGATATTAAAACCAAGTAACCTCGCAAATTATATCACAGATACCTACTTTCAAAATAACGTTTTACGCCTATGTTTGAACTTATAACTAAATACGTAAACTCGCTACTGATATAGCGTAATACAATGTGTTAAAACTTATATTTCTTGGTTTAGTGTCAACAGTAGTATTGTGGTATTCAGCAAAGAAGACAGGACTGAAGATAAATTGACCTTCTCTCAAAAGGTCAGATATAAATGAACTCAGACACGCATTATATATGGCCATATCGAATTTCAGCATATGGCCATATGCTCACTAGAAAATAAATAAGAGAATTTCAGTTTTTGGTCATTTTTGGAATTTCATATCTTTTAAACCGTAAGTCGTCACGGGTCGCGCCACCCGTCGTTTCGAAGGTAATTGAGTCTAGTTTCATTTAAAAACGGTTTCAAGGTCTGAAATGTTATAGATTTTTGTTAATGGTTAAAAGAGTAATGAAGGGTCCGTTAAAATGATGTCGTTTCCGCTCAAAAAGTTTTAATTTTTTGTCAAAGCAGGCACGGGGTGTAACAAACAAACATTGCCAGGCTTACAATATATGGTTTAGACTTTAGACTTCAAAGAACGAAAGGGTCAACGCAATTCCGAACTTTATATATACTTAAAAAAAGCAATTATAAACAAGTGTCACCGGTTATTTATTAAAAGATTCATTCAAGTTTCAAGCACACTTTAGTATCCCTTTATTCGAATAATATGTCGCAAAAACTATAAAAACTAGTCCGAATCAAAAGAAAGTAACAGAAAGAGACAGGGTGATATAAAAGATAAACCTTGACCATCAATTTGACAAACAATCGGTCCCTACTGAAAAAAATCAAAACATCAATTCACCAATTATAAATTTCAAGTAACACCAAAAACCTTTGTTTCACCAGGTAAATCACAACCCCTTACAAAGTCAGATCTAACGAACCTAAATAAACACATATGAAAATAATTTCACAACCCTTAAACTTAATCTAAAACTCAAACAGAGACACATATTCAATAAGAAACGCATAGATAAGTCGATCTAAATTAAAACAATCGATCAAAAAAAGAAGTAGGTAGCTAGTAATCATGTTATAAAAAAATAAGATCAATAGATTAGAAATGATGAAAATACAAAGTTGAAAACTTACAAAAAAGAGAGGTGCGGTGAAATGAAAGCGGAGGAAACGAGGAAGAGAGGTTAGGCGTAATGGAATGGAAGTGAGGTTTGAGGGTTTATTTAAGTTAGTTTTATAGTCAAAAGTTGGTGGCCAAAGGTGGCGTTTGGAATCTGTTTAAAGACCTCAATCAAATGATACCCTGCCTTAAAGTCTCAACGCACAAAAACAACTTGCTCAACTTCAACTTGAACTTGAACTCCTTACCGACCAACCGACTAATGGGCTGTTTGTTTAAGCTTATATCAGACGAATTAGCGCGAATTAGCGCGAATTAACGGTGTATATAATAATATTTGCGAAATCATGATTCTGATTTGACTCTTGATGAAAAAATGTGTACTTTTAAAATTTAATATAGTATTTGTTTTTTTAAAAGTCTTCACGTTTAGGATTGATTGATTAAAAAAAAAAAAAAAAAAAAAAAGAACATGATTTAAGTTGTCAAGTTTGTTAAAAATTAATGAGTATTTAAGGGTAATTTATACAAACTACTTTAATTTAAGTTTCAAGAAAAAGATACATATATTTAAGTAGTACTAGAACGGTACCCGCGCAAGGCGGCGGGTACCTGTGACTATATTTTGCGTTATTCGGTTACACTTACACATTTAGTTGTTTTTATGCTTTATAAGTAAAGATGGTACTGATGATTCAGCCAAATAATTTTAGTTTCAACAACCAACATGCTTCCTAACCAACTTACTTCCTAAGAGGGTTGGGAGTGCATGCGTGAAGGAGCGGTGCGGTAAGGCTCATGCGCGGTAACACCGCCGCCTCCCCCTCCTTAAGGCGCGGTAAGCTCACCGTGAGTGAGCTACTCACGCACGGGAAGAAAATTTTTTTGAACGTTGGAAAGTTGTTTTTGAGTGAAGGGAATTTAAAAAAGAAAAAAAAAAAAAAAAAAAAAAAAAAAAATGAGTGAAGGGTGAGTGAAGTGGCGCCTCTAAAAATATGAGTGAGTGATGAAAAAAGTAGGGAATGATGTGACGTAAGGGGATTGGTTGGGAGTGAGTGAAGGGAAGGAAGATGAGTGATGCACTCCCTCCCCCCTAACGAACTTCCTAACAACCTGCTTCCTAATTATTAATTTTGAATCCTTCTATAATGAGCAAGTAAAAGTCTGAATTTTAAGTCTTTCTAATTATGAAATATTCCCAAATACATTATATAGTAGTATAAATAGATAGATATGTTTGCTTACCAATTTATTTATGTTTTTTATATTTAATAAGATTTAATTTTTTGGCATATTTTGATACTCATAAGTTTATATAAACTTGTTATGTCATTATATGCTTATATAAACCCATAGCTTTGTAAATAAACCATAAAATTATAGCTATATAAGCTGAAATCAAGTAAGTCTATAGACTTACTTATAAGCTTAAAAAAACACCCAAACTTTAATATTTGTATATTTTTTCAAAATACAAGTTTTCAATGTATAATATTTATTATTTAATATGTTTAAGCATGTTTTTGGTAAATATACAAGTATACAATAATTGACCCTTGTATTTTTACATATAACGAAGTTATCTTAGATGTTCTTGAAACAACTTAATCTCACAACGATTCGATGAATAATCTTCTTATAAAACATGAGATGTCATTAAAACATAACCTCTTTAGTACTCAAAATCAAACTATACGTGGTTTCTAACTTGTTTTTAAGAAAAGCAAGGGATAAAATAATGTTTAATTTTACATTACAAACATAGAAAGATTGGTCCTCATACGCGTAGCCAAACTTTTTTTCATCAGACATAATTAAATTTTTTCTTTAAACAGTAATTTTTTTATATACATATACCATATATTTTTAAAATATTTTCGAGACTTGAATCTACAATTTTGTGTTTGATGGGTTACTTACATATCATCAAATCAGAGCCTTAAGTACCTATCATAATGTATTTGTTAATTATAGATAAACTTTTGTTTTAATCACTTAACTCTTTTTTATATGATTAGCTTAATCCCATAATATTTCAAGTAACATTTTTATTATAAGTTTAGATGACCATATTTGACATAAAATATTTATTAAAAATCTTTTAACTCCTTTTTAAAGGTCTTTTTCTTGTGACTTAAAACGACTATTATTTTAAAAATTACAACACCTGCTTACGAAGTTACGAGTTAGATCGGTAGTAATAGAATGACGACTCTCAATAACATTTTTTTTTTTTTACCAAAGGTGCTCATCATTGGCGTTAGGGTGTGTTTGGTAAAACTAGCAGTTAGCAGTTAGCAGTAGCAATTAGCAATAACAATTAGCAGTAGCAGTTTAATTTACAAAAGTGTTTGGTAGAGTAGCTGTAACTGTAATTTTAATGTGTAAAATGACGTAAATGCTAAATGTTTATTCAAAAAGCATAAAGAAATTAACGTTTTTATAATTTTATAAATGCTATCTGCTTTCTTTCAAACGAGCTTTTTAATAATAATGCTAAATGTGGGTGGTGATTAAGTTTATAGTTGTGTTTCAAGCTAGACCGGTTGAGCTTGGTTCTTCGAGCTTCTGTTTTTTCTAACCACCCTAAAATGGTCTCTCATGTTTAACTCGAAATGTAAAATGTAAAGATGTAATATTAGTGTTTATATAAAACCTTTAAATATATATATAATTTTTTTTCGAATTATTGTGTAATGCATTGGTCAAGACTTTTATTTTTGAAAAACAACAAATATCATATTTAAATACGAAATATCTCAAGGTACACAAAAACTACAAACGAGATCATGCACGATTGACTAACTAGCTAATTATATACTTCATATATAGTACGTATTTTCATTTTAGCATATTTATTAGCTTAATATCAATTCATCATCACAAGATTTATTAATACCATCTTATTGTTTATCAAATATAGTCAAAGTATGCTATCGCCAACTTGCACAACATGAAATTTGTTGTGTTTGAAGAAATTGCCAGACAACTTTAAATAAATAATTGTGGTTCCCTAAAATAATTGTGCCCATGTGTTTGTGAAGTGAAAATATTTGAATGGAATATTCATAAAATCCTAACCAGCTTTTGGTAGTTAAATGAGTAAAATCCATTTAACTTTTATTTTGATAACTTATACGGTATATTAAAGGGATGATTTTAAAGGGCGCGTTATGGTGGCGCTAAGACGTCGTTAAAATACGAGGCGTGATCTACACATTACGCAATAGAATAATGCGTCGGCTCTTGGCGTGACGTGAGTTAAGGCGTGAAAAGACACAATAAAGCGCAAGACGTGAAGCATTTTTTGAATTTAATTCTGATGATTTTTTTTTCCCTTAAGAAATTAATAAAATTACATGCAATGATAGTTTCTCGATTTAATTATTTATGTATAACACTTTTTATAACTTCATATTAATCATATATATGAAATGTGATATAACATATATATCTGTAAATATTTTTATATTTTGTGTCGCTTTAAATCACGTTTTAGGAAACACTATGGCGAAGCCGTAACTTTTAAGTCATGAGTTTGGCCATGCCAGCACGCCTTCCGCTATTTATAACCTTGTTAAAGGGTAAGGAATAGCAATTCACAATTACCCACCATTTTGAGGATAATCACCGTATAATGCTTGATTTTTATTTTTATTTATTTTTTGTTTTTTGAATCGCATCCATATAAGGGTGTAGGGTGCACTCTCAGGAAACTCAAGGGAAAGACTTTTGTTAGCGGGAAAACCAACTCAATGTATACGGGACTTGAAATTAAAAAAAAAAAAAAAAAAAAAAAAAAAAAAAAAAAAAAAAAACTCTCCGGGAGTAGAGTCCCGCACCAAAAACTTGTACTACAAATGAAGGAGAAAATTATAGTTTACCTCTTTTGTTTATATGGTGCCGAAACCAATGAAAGAGAAATTATATTTTAGTTCTTTTATGTATATTATTGGTTGTTGTGGGTAGTTGTGTATGTATTGAAAATATTTTTAAATGATCAAAATTAAAATATATATATATATATATATATATATATATATATATATATATATATATATATATATATATATATATATATATATGTATGTTTTTTTATGATGTGGAGGTGATGTAGAGAGGAAAAACCCTCAAAAACACCCTCTACAGTATATCTTTAATTTGGCCCACTATATTTTCTTTAAACCACTTTCTTTTATTTTATCTCGTGAAATGTTGAATCTAAAATGCTTATGTCAAGACGATATTGTTTTCAACGCATATTATACCTGTCAAATTTTTTGGTTCTTTGTTTTCGGTTTACTACTCGCAATTAAGTTGGTCAATGCGGTTAAAAAAAATTAAAGTGAGTTACCTTTTGTAAATTATTAGTCTTTTGAACCAAACATCATCAATTAAAATGATAATAGTCGTTATATTCTCAATATTCCTATTACTATTATTTTTCTCATTACTCAATACGAATCAAGTACCCCTAAATTTAATCGGTGTATAAATAACTTTTTTGTATCCTACTAAGATATGTTTAGCGCGAGAGATTGTGAAATTTGGAAAATAAGCTTTGATCAAAAAATAATTTTTGTTTGGCAAACTAAGATTGCGAATTATTTTAGAAAAATATATTCCCAAAAATAAGTTTTGAAAATCAACTTTTATAAAAATGTTGGAGATTATATTTCAAAAAATTACTGATTTTAATCTTTTTCAGCAACAGCACCAAAACCACCTACAAAAAGAACTACAATTTTAATCTTTTCAACAACATCACCAACACCAGCATCAGCAAAAGCACCAGGCCACTAGCAACCGCAGCAACATCAACATCAGCAACATTTATTTTTGTCAAACATGCCCTAAAGGCTATAAAGGTTCCTTCTAAATTAATAAATAAATAAAGAAAAGAAAAAGGCTATAGTGGTTTCAACAAAAATGTTTAACCGGTTAACCGCTCATTTTAGAATAACCAAAGTCTAAAAGGGACCTATCTAATTTTTAGGCATCAATAAATAAGTTATATATGACATTATATTAAATTATTTTTATTATACTAAAAAGGTAAAGGGTATTTAATATTAAAGTTTAAGAAGCATTTGGGGATTAATAAAGGGTATTTTAGAATACTCACTTTACTTATTTTTAAGTTTTCAAAATTTTTCATAAATGCTTATTTTTTTAATTTTAGCATACTCATGGTTAGGGTTGTAAACAAACCGGACGAATACGAACGGAGCCTTGTTCATTTCGTTCATTTAATTTTAACCGAACAAATAAACGGACACGGACGCTTAAATGGACGAATTCTCTTATTCATATTCGTTTATTAAGAAAATAAGTTGTTCATGTTCGTTTATTAAGACACTATACAAACGTTAAACGAACATAAACGATCGAACATAAATGAAAATAGACAAACAAAAATAAACTTTATTGAATTCTGCAAAATGTATTGTTTTATAAGTGTTGTTTTGTTTAAACAAACTAATTCTAAAATTATAAAATTAAAAGTACGATATACGAACACAAATAGATAAATAAACATAAACGAACGTGTAATCAAACGTTCACGAGCATAAATGAATGGACGCGACTTTTGTTTATGCTCGTTCATTTAGCTAAACGAACGTAAAATATTGTCCATGTTCGTTAATTTAATAAATAAACGAACATACACGAACTTTTTACCGAACAGTTCATGAAATATTTACTGAACGTTCAGTTCGTTACAGCCCTACTCATGGTCATTTAAATTTGGATGGGTCATGAAAAGGATCGGAAACAATTATAAAATAGTTCAATTAGATAACGTACATTTGAGCCACATACTCGCTTTCCCGATAACCTCAACAATGAAAACCTCAATGCGTTTACTTAGCTTTTTTGAAGAAAGATTTCATTTCACTCCTCACAAATGGAGGTAATTTAAACACATCCAGTTACATCGAATATAATGGGCAAAATCGAAATCGACTTGTCAAACAAAATACACAAGGTAACAAGCTGCCTTAGGGCAGCTGGCCACCAACTACCGCAAAAGCGCATAGTTGACCAAGTCAAAGCTTAAAGGCAGGGGCTCGAATCCGGACTCCAACTTGGTCAGCCAGTGTTGCCTAGGTAATTTACCGGGATATGTCTTCCTTGTTGGGTGGGGGGCTCGGTACCAAAAAGGTACACGGACTTGAGATGGTTCCGCCAAATACCATCAAGTTAAGCCAAAACAAGACATACACCATAATAGCTGTGACAGACTACAACAACACCATACAAGGGTGGGGGGAATCACCAAAGTGAGCTTTTGGTAGACACAACTATATGAAGATGCAGCTTGACAAAAGTACACAAAGTACATAAAACATACATAGAAGATAAAACTAAGCATCCTTAAAGGAGGCAGACCTAAACCAAACAGATCTAAAGTCGAAACCTAAGCCAGCAGCAAGCCATCAATGACGGACCGCAACAGATCTGAGCAGAAGAGACCGGATAGTAACGTCTGAGCAGAAGACAGCGGTGGCGGCAGCGACAACAGCGGCAACATCGAAGATGAGAGATGACAGATCTGTGAGAAGGTTTTTATTGTAGGAAAGAGAAAAGTAAAAGAGGTCAAGACGGCCGGCCAAGACCGACCGTCGGAGAAAGTATGAGATGTTGGATTGGGTTGTGTTGTTTTAGAGAGAGAAGTAAGCGAGAGGTCGGAGGATTTATGGCTAACCTGTGACGAATTTAAAAATAATAATAATAATAATAATTAAAAAAAAAAAAAAAAAAAAAAAAAAAAAAAAAAAAAATCTGTGACCTAAAAAAGAAATTCTGTGACCCCGTTTACTTAGCTAAAAGTACAAAATTTTGATAATTACTACGTAAACAATGTTTAAAGGAAAAAAGCCATTTGAGTTACAAGTTCAATGCCATGTATTTGGACTCCTGACTAGACCCAAAAGTCTAAATATGAGAGCTTTTAGAGATTAATAAAGGATCTCTAAAAATGATTGGGTGGCTCTTGACCATGACTAATAGCTATGTCACTATTTATTCAAGTTGCATTGTGTTATCAATTTTATGTAAGTAGTTTTTTAATCGGTATTTCTTGTATTAAGAAAAACTGAAAATGATTCAATATGAAAATGCAACATAAAAATATGATATTTATTCTTTTGTTCTTTATTTATAAAACTTTGATTAATAACAACACGTTATAACGTACCATTCATGTATTTAACTTTTTTGCACTTTTTTCAAGTCATAACTTATTGAAAATAATATTTCAAAAATGTGTAGCTAAACCACCATAAAAAAAATCAACAACCATGTGGTCTAGTGGTAAACACTTAACTTGTTAAGTGTGCCACTAAGAGAGTAGTACCGGATGGGTGACCATCCGGGAAGTCCTCTTTGATCACAGGGTCTGTTGATACTAGGCTTTCAAAGTCCTTCAATGAAAGTTTCAACCCACTAGGGTTCGAATCTGGAGAAGGCAGGGTTTACTTCAAATTAAGTGTCGTGCCTTCGGGCGGCTTAAGTTGAAGGTTTTCCCCCCATCGGGTTTCGAATTGGTCAAAGATTTCTCCGAAAGAACCGTTCCAAAAAAAAAAAAAAAAAAAAACCACCATAAAAAAAATTTAGACGAGAGTTGTAGCTGTTCAACATTGTCTTTTACATCTGAATTGTTTGCTAAGAACTATTTATAGCGCATGTTTTGAAGCGAAAACATAGTTAAACAAAAACACTTCACATGTGCCAGATAACACAACATTGGTTTCAAGCAAAGGCGGAACTATGTAAGAGCAGGGGAGGGTCCTCCCAAAATTTGCAGCACCTAGTGTTTTTTAAAGGTAATTTAGTTGAGGTTACAAATAAATCTCCGATTCTGCCCCTCCAAAATATATTCAGCCCCCCAAAAAATAATGTTCGGTTTCAAGAGAGGCAAGACGGCACTTGAAGGGTGCATGACTCAAACATTCATTATGATAGTAGCACAAACTACATTAACATAACTTTCCAACCTAGCACGAATCACACTCCATATCAAGGTGAAAGATCAAGCATCTTTTGTCGTTGAGCTCTAAACTACGTGTAACCTAACCTCATTTGCAGTCTTAGTCTATGTTCACAGGCACATATGTCACGAATCACTGAGCCAAAAGCAATGATAGGATCACAGGAAGACAGATAGAACTGATAATAGCTTGGCAACCATTAAACATATTGTCTATAGCATCATCTAATACAATAGAAAAACAAACATCCAAAAATTCAAAAACGACAGCCCCCATTGTCGGCAAAAGCTTTCAAGTACTAATCTCCCAACAACAAAATCAAAAACCAAAGAAAGCACCTAGAAGATACGAACTGGCTTTCCCATTGTTGTCTTCAAGTACAAACACCTTACCTGCAATCAAATAAAAATAGACGTGTCATGAGCAACAAGAGATTTGCATATAAAGATTTACTAAATGATGTATTTAAAAGAAGATAAGACTCACGTTTTGCCAATTCTTTTTCAACAACGAAACAAGAAAGTTGACACTCATTTGCACGTTCTGGAAAATCTGCTTCTCCTCCATACTGCAGTTACCAACAGCAACTCCCATACACAACACCTTCTTCAACTGAAACTTGACAGTTGCCTTGGTTTCATTCACCTTAGCCTCAAGAGATTCCTGGTGACTGACAAGAGTAGGAAACTTACCTGCAAGCACACATCCATATATCCAAAGATGAATTTAGACACTCAGAAGAATATAAAGGAAATAGACTTCTGAACAGTTACACATACCAGCCTTGTTTAGACCGGGTCCCAACAAACGAGGAATCTGCTTGATAACAGATTCAGAAGCCAAAAAAGCCTGGTGCTTCTTGGCAAGCTTCTTCACAAGCTTCTTGTTCTTGTTAAGCTTCTTGAGTGATTCCACATCCATGTACTCAAGACCAATCTTTTGAGCCTGTAAAAATACAACATAACACATAAACATCATGAGTCGATAGGGTTTTTAATGAAAAACGCATTAAATGAATACCATGTATCCTATCTTTATAATAAAGGAAAATAGTTCACCTCTTCAACATGCTGAGCATCTCCAAGCATGCAAACCTTCAACTTAGGACGTGGAATGTGAGGCAACCTGACGGTACCAGAAAAACGCTTGTCCTTTTGTGGGTCGTAGTTCTTGAGACCAATCTGGAGCTCAATGGTCTCTGTGAAGTTACGGACTTTCTTTTCCTTAGCATCAGTGGTGATGGTTGTAATCGCCTCTCTGAGGGCTTCACTTGAAAGCTTACTGCCAAATCATAAAATTTAAAATCAGATAACGTCTAAATAGATGTATAAGGCTGTAAAAATTATAAACACTGAAAACAATACTACTGAGTGGATGACACAAGACATCAGCATACATTCAAGAATTTAAACAGGCTCAAAAAATTATAAACACTGAAAACAATACTACTGATATACAACACATTAGACAACAAAAAGAATTTAAAGAAAGAAAACTACAAAAGTCTGATTTAAGACACATACCTCATGATTGTAAAGTTTTCCTTCTTTAGAATTCACTACTGCATACGAAACCAAAAAGATTACAAAATATCAGTTTCATCGTCAAGTAAGCAATGTAATAAACAATTGAAAATCGTACAAACATGAAACAATCATCATTATACACAAAACAAAGTGCATGGTTTCAATTAACTCATGAACACTAGAGTAAGCAAACAGACAAAAATCATAATACCACAAAAATAACAAAAACATGCTAACTAAATGGTGTCTGGATTACTTTGATTTCTGGCAAATCAACGCGTTGGGAAATTGAAAAGCCAATACACTCACACGGCACAACTATAAACTCAAGTTAATAAGCTTACAGCCAAACAATGTGAGCTTATCAGGTTTATCCAAATTTTAATAAGCTGACATGCCCAGAAAATAAGTTAATTCAAACACAGCATATATACTGTAAACATCAAAATTACAATCAAACAAACTAATGTAACATATCCAAAGATCAATTTCTGCTCAAAAGTATAAATTATCGATCACACCATCAACAAATAACAAAACATAGACTTAAAAACACCTAATTTGATGTTAAATTAACCAAAACTAAAGCAAACAAACTAACATCCAAACATAATCAAACAAACAAAAACACACATAAACTTCTTTATTGAGTACATCTTAACACCAAAGAAACAATACCCGCTTTTCTTATATTACAAAAATTCTCGATCGTGGTACATAGTTTCAATTTCATCGTCAACATATATCATAAGCATAAATATACAAACACCTAATAACACTAACATATCACAAAAAAATGTATAAAAACATAAACAGAACTAAATTAACATACAAATACAACATAACAATGAAATATAAATACACAAAAAATAGCACAAACATAAGATCGTGCATAGAGGTTAACTATACTGTGTTTAAATTAGTTTATTTCAAGGCAAATCAGCTTATTGAGAATTTAAAAAAACGGATAAGCCAGATCACACATATCAAGAGCTTATTTCTCTGTACTTATTGCATTAAAAAAAGTGATAGTCTCAAGTTAACGAGCTCGTGAAAAAAGCAACAGAGCTTATCAAGTTTATCCAATTTCAATAAGCTAAGCTGCCCATAAAATACGCTAATTTAAACACCCCTCTTAACCAAAAGCACCAAACATAATCAAACAAAAAAAATACATAACACGACTACTTTCTCATTATATGCTCCAAATGTACATCAGTAGACTAAATTTACACATACAACAACCTAACTTATTTGTAAAGAACAAAAATTAACCTAACAAATTAGCTTACAAACATGAAAAAAAACACAAAGACCACCTAGTTTCTTTATCCACTCCTTAAAAACATATACAAACAACCCACATCATTAATTTACATAAAGACACAAAAGAAACAATACCCACATCCTTAAATTACATAAAAACTCAATCTTGATACACAGTATAGCCTAAAAATGCTAACAAGATGCTGTAAAAATGTAATCAAACAAATATAAAAACAGATTTAAGTATCAAGAAATGAAGGGTATAGATTGGATTAAAAAGATAGAAAAGAAGAAGAAGAAGATTATACCTTTGATGAGAGCCTAAGAGCGAAGTGTTGAAGAGAACAGCGGCCAGTGATATACACCAAATGTTATATTAGGGATCAGAAGAAACCCTATTGGGCTTTTTATTGGGCCTGGGGTTTGAAACTAACAAAACATGTACAAGTTGGGTGGGTTGGGTCTGTGATCTATTTCATTAGCTTGTTAAAGGTGATAGAACGTTTTTGTTTAATTTTGAGCTTTAAAAAGTTGAGCAACGATCAAATAAAAAATAAAAGCAAAATAAGAATAATGAGAAACAAACACAATCGTGTATTCTAGATGCACTTACAAAAAGATATGCATCTCCCATGAAATTTTCATTCTCCATTTGAAATATGTGGCTGAAAACATTTCTCATTCTTTTTGTTTTTATTTTCAAGGTTTTTTTAATCTCAAGACGATAATGACGGTAACTAATCTTGTTGGAGTTAGGTATTAGAGGTTGGACGTTAGCTTGAAATTGTTAAGTAAAAAAGGCTAATACATTTGTCATTAGCTTGAAATTGTAAATGGCTCATGGTAAAAAGTATAAAGGATTGAGATCCTCACATGTTTAATTTGAACATGAGAGGTCATGTTAAGATTTATGTGAGTGGAGAAAAAATAAAATGTACATTGTGAGTCCTTTATTTTGTTAAAAAAAAATAAGCTTTCATTCCAAACAAAACTAACATGACCTTTCATATTTAAATAGAACATCAGAGGATCACAATCCAAGTATAAAAGACTATTATAGTATTTTAGGTAGGGGTGAGCAAACAAAACCGAACCGAAAACCGAAAAAACCGAACCAAAAAACCGACCGAAAATAAAAACCGATGGTTCGGTTTTTAATTTTTCAAAAACCGAAAAATACGGTTCGGTTTCGGTTTTTGTCCAAAAACCGAACCGAACCGATTTTATTAAATAACTAAATAAATCAAAATTATAAATTCATATTCATTTTGTCGGTAAATTTATAATATATTTATTTTAACGTTTATGTTCATATGCGTGTTTGTCGTGTCGTGTGTTTACTTGAGAATATATTAATAAATATATGACGATGATCATACTATTTGTATGTTCACTTGCATGTGTGTGTCTCATTTATATGCGTGTAGTTATAAAATTATGCAATAAACATTATCATGCTTAGATTGACAAAAAAAATAATTAAATAATAAGAATAACTAATTTTCTATGTAATATAAGTTTGTTGGTATAAATTTACCATACCCAAATATAAACGGTTAAAAACCGAAAAATCGAACCGAAACCGATAATAAACCGAAAAAACCGAACCGCCAAAAACCGAACGGTTTCGGTTTTGGGTTCTATAAAAACCGAAAATTTCGGTTCGATTTCGATTTTAGCCAAAAACCGACCCAAACCGAACCGTGCACACCCCTCATTTTAGGTACATCAAACTCTTGTAAGAAGTACACACTAATAGTATCCAGATAACTTTTGACATTTACAATTTCACGATTTAAGCAAAAAATAAAAGGTAAAAATAGTTGTTCATTTATAAAAAGAGTTGTCATCGTAGACATAATCAATAAAAAGACTTGTTCATCATCAGCGTTGTTTATTAATAAAAAGATTTGTTCATCAATAATAAAAATTGTTCATTATATGCGTTGTACATCAATAAAAAGAGTTTTTCATCACAGATGTTGATCATTAATAAAAAAAAAATGTTCATCAAAGACATTCACCATAGACGTTGTTTATCAATAAAAAAAAGTTGTTCATCATAAGCATTGTTCATCATAAGGCGTTGTTCATCAATAAAAAATAGTTGCTCATCATACGCGTTGTTTGTCAATAAAAAATTAAAAATAATTGTTTTTCATAGTCGTTGTTCATCCAAAAAAATAGAAATTGATTTTCATGAGCTGTTCATCATACGTATCATTCATTAATAAAAAAGGTTGTTCATCATACGCGTTGTTTATCATTTAAAAAGTTCATCGTATTGTCGTTTATCAAATACTATAAGGGTACCCACGCAATTCGGTGGTGGATACCCGGTGACTATTTTTGTGTATGATGCGGTGCGGCGGCTAATGCGTTTCTCGGAGATTTTTTTTTTTCTTTTTTTTTTTTTTTTTTTTTTTTTTTTTTTTATAGAGATAGCGTGGTAAAATGGTTTGCGTGTGTTTTTGTGTGTGTTTGAGGTTTTGATATCCCGATCTACCACCAAAACCACAAGATCTACCACCAATACCACATATAACTGAAATCATAAAAAGCATTGATTCCTGCATGGTGGCTGCTGAGGAGGATCTGATGGTGGTGTATCTGGGAAGATGGTTTCTTATTTGAAAAAAAAAAAAAAAAAAAAAAAAAAAAAAAAAAAAAAAAAAAAAAAAAGACAACATTTTTTTTTTAGTCTAAATATGTGTCGTATGTTATTTTATAATAGTAGTATAGATAAATTGTGTTCATAATCAAGTTGAAACAAAAAAATAGAAATTTAAATTTTAATAATCTTATCTATTTGTATATTAAATTTGATTAGAAAAATTAGTGTATTAAATGTAAGAAAATAATTAAAAGAAAAATGAAAAATATGGGTGAAAAAAATGTTGAAAAAACCGTAAAAGTTTATCAAAATGTCATGACTTTTTAAATTATTACTTTTCCTTGCTACTTTTCATTTGTCTTATATTAAATGTCTACTTTCATAATGCACAAAATTTTTATAAATCTCACTAACTACATTTTCCACCAATCAAATATCATATCTACCAACTAAAGTCTATTTCATTAGTTGAAATATAAAGTGAACTTATTATGCGACATCTCAAAATAGCAACGTGGATACTTAATGTGAAACGGATGAATTATTATATTGTAACTACTTTGGGGAGGCTTAGTGATAAGAGCTTGTAGTAGTTATTGAGACGTCTAAAGTTTAATTCTTGTTATATGCAAACAACTTTAAACAGTCCCGTCAAACTTCCTGAAAAGTGTCACGGTGAACACAACTTCCGTTAGTCAATCCGTCAAAAATTTGAAAACCACGTTAAAAAAAAGTTAACAATAAAAAATTTAGGAATTAGGTCATAGAATAACAATGTACTTTTCTAAACGTGTTGATTAGTTGAAAAAATGTAATGAACTTTCATAAATGTTCTAATTTGGTACATGATGATGACATGTCATACCTGAAAGTCGGACACGTGACACATCATTGTCACGTACCAAATTGAAACACTGCATTTCTACAACTTTAAAAAAGTTAACGTACCAAAACGGTACATTTGAAAAATTACATTGCTGTTCTAGACCTGATCCAAAAAACTTAAGGCCAAAATAACACGCCTAATCATGGTTGTTAAGATCCCGATTCTGATCTTAGAATCCTACAATTTTATGATGCTACATAGTAAAACGATACCGATCTTATGTAAGATCTTTGCAAGCATCAGATCTCATAGGATTCCGATCTTGACCATAGAATCTTAAGATTTAATCCGATCCGATCCTAATTTTCTTGAACAACAAACTAATAACCTATAAAGTTATGTATTATTTTTTATAAACTTTAAAAAACAAAATGTTAAACTTCTTAAAAAAATCAATAATCATAGTTTAGGGCAATATTTTCATGAAATATTACTATAATTTTGTGTTTATGATATACAATATTCTAATTTGTAGATTTGTATAATATTAAAAAGATTATTAAGAAAATGATATTATAGTAGGATCCTAAGATCTTGATCCGATCTTACGATCACGATTTTGCAAATATGAAAACGATCCTGGGTAGGATTCCGATCTTGAAAACCTTACGTCTAATACATAAAAATAAAATAAAAAATAAAGTGGAATGTTTTCTATCAAGGCTCATTATTAACAAAACCGCCCCAAATTCCAAACACCCCCGCAACTGAAAGAAGCACATCATTTCATCATCAAAGGAGGATCATTTCTCAAACAAATCAAAGAATGGGAATATTCGAAGGGCTATACAAAGTCCTTATGCGTCGTAACTCCGTTATATTGAGACGTCTAAGAGCTTGTAGTAATTATTAAGACATCTAAAGTTTAATTCTTGTTATATGCAAACAACTTTAAACAGTCTCGTCAACCAACCTGAAAAGTGTCACAATGAACACAACTTCCATTAGTCAATTAGTCAAAAATAAAAAAACCACGTTAAAAAAAGATTACAATAACAAACTTATGAATTAGGTCGTAAAATAACAATGTACTTTTCTAAACGTGCTGATTTGGTACATGAACTATTTTAAAGTTGAAAAATGTAATCAACTTTTATAAATGTTCTAATTTGGTACGTGATGATGACGTGTCATACCTAAAAGTTTGGCACGTGACACCATTTTAAATGTGACACGTCATTGTCACGTACCAAATTAAAACACTTATGAAAGTTCGTTACATTTCTACAACTTTAAAAAAGTTAACGTACCAAAAATAGTACATTTGAAGAATTACATTGCTATTATAGACCTGATCCAAAAAATTTAAGGCCAAAATAACACGCCTAATTATGGTTGTTAAGATCCCGATTTTGATCTTAGGATCATACGATTTTAATATGCTACATAGCAAAAACGATCCCGATCTTACGTAGGATTTTGGCAAACACAAGATCTCATATGATCTCAATCTTGACCATAGGATCTTAAGATCTAATCCGATCCGATCTTACTTTTCTTGAACAACAAATTAATAAACTATAAAGTTATGTATTATTTTTTATAAACTAAAAACTACATGTTAATCTTATTAAAAAAAATCAATAATCATAATTTTGGACAATATTTTTGATGCGTGGGAATCGCAACAGGCTTTACCTCTCGAGGGATCTCGAAAAGCTTACAACCCCCACCAGGCAGTGTACCTGATCGTTGTAGTATAGTATAGTGACAAGTAGGGGTGTCAGTAGGGTCGGGTTGACCCAACCCGAACCCGAACCCGATAAGGCTAATCGGGTCGGGTCTAATTGGGTCAAAAAATCTAGTCGGGTTGTTTTGACCCGAACCCGATAACCCGATGGTGTTATCGGGTCGGGTTCGGGTTAAATAAATAATGCTATCGTGTAATCGGGTCAACCCGATAAGACCCGACAATTACTTATTGATTTTTTAATTATTACTTTTTAGAGCCTAGTGTAGTGTAGTCTGGTACTTCATTTCATTTTTCATTAGTCTTTTGTGCATTGCTACTATAATGTTATGCTACTAAAGATTGTATTTGGTTTAATGCTATGGTAATGGTACTTCATTTGATTTTTCATTAGTGTTTTGTGCATTGCTACTATACTGTTATGCTACCAGTGGAGTGGTGGTACTGCATATGATTTTTCATTAGTCTTTTTGTGTCAAGAATATTGTTTCAGTAGCCTATGTACTGCTACTATTAGTTCACTTAAAATGAACATCTTTGGTGCACATGTTTATTAGTTTACAACTGAATATTAGCTACTGTACTATTAAAATGAACATCTTTGGTGCACATGTTTATTACCGGTTTACAACTTAATATTAGCTACGTACTAGTATTAAAATGAACATCTTTTACTATTACGGTAAACCATGAAAACAATTGCTACCAATGTCTTAATATACAACTGAATATTAACTATGCATTTTGTTATTTTATGGTTTAAAAAATGGGTACTATGAACTGAGGTTAGCATGCAACCCGATAACCCGAATCACCCGACCCGACATAACCCGACCCGATTATCACCCGAACCCGATAACCCGATTCTTTATCGGGTCGGGTTGCGGGTGAGTTTTTAAAAATCAAAACCCGACTCACCCGACCCGATAAGACCCGATAACCCGATAACCCGACCCTATAACACCCCTAGTGACAAGTACCGGGGGATTGATCGTTCAGCTTAGGAATAGTGTCGCTAGGATTAGAAAGCCTAAATACTAGTTCTAAAGGTGAGGGATGATTATTTTTGTGTTTTTATATTTTTTAGAAAGCAATTAAAATTCTCGGGTTTGAAGTATTTTGGCGGAATTAGTTGCTAATCAACTAACCCAATACTAAAGATGCAATCAAAATAAAATACTAGAAATGAAAATAAACTAAATTATACTAAAGTTGTGAGCAATAAGTGGAGAAAATGTGTTTACTTAGATTTCACTACTCCCTAGACATTTTTTACACGTTAATTACTTGTTATAAATGCATGGATGACGGATCGTATTCCTTAATACCATTCATGGGGTGGCACACTTAACTCCCCAATTCTATGAGCTCTTATCTCCTCCTACACCATGCCCAGCACAACTATAGGGATTGTAAACAGTGGCTCATGCATTAAATACAACCAATAAAGACCTAGTGCGCGTCGGTTCATGTTTCTTAAGACGTTCAAGCATGTTACCAATTGGAGATCTGCCAGTTTTCTTAAGCCTAACATATAAATCATTCATCCAAAACAAGTATAAACAAGTAATCAACACATAATTAACATCTAGGTTTCATTAGATCTAAGCAAACACAAGATAGATCTAGCCTAGCATGATGGAATTAAGACAAGAACAAGATATAGACAACCAACACATAGACATATTGATTGAATTGAAAGAACACTTATCTCAATTACACATGTAAGGTATCAAGGGCTTGGAACCCTTGAAAAACCTGTAAAATTCGCACCAAGTTCGTACTTAGGGTTTCTCCAAAACTTCTCTTTTTAATTGTGAAAAATTAGAAAACTATATATAGGAAAAGAGGTCTGACGGCGTCAAGACAAAGCTTGTGACGCCGTCACCTCGCCGCCAAAACTATTCTCGGACTGCCTTGATCTACATTTGCCGTCGTTAAGACTTAATCATTTCCAGGCCGTCATGACTTTTACTCTTGATGCCCTACCTTCATGATGCCGTCAAATCTGTACTGGGTCGTCATGGAATTTTGCTCTTGACGCCGTCAGGGAGTTACTCTTGACGCCGTCACCTACTGTTTCCAGCATGAAAAATTAAGACTTTGGCGTTTTCTTCACTTTTATGCTC
>JARVZY010004333.1:20000-26512 GCA_030686995.1 Artemisia argyi
GCTTTGGAATTTCTCCATTTGAAATTCTATTTAAATGAAAGGTAGAGGATTTTTGGGATTATAAATGATACATAGTGCGATACAGTCAAAACAAGGTATTATAGTACAAACCAAATAGATACCTCGGATACAGATAAACTTATCAACGGATTCTCTATCCTCTCTTTTTCCATTTAAATTTAAGTATTTATGTTCGTTTTCATTATAGGATAACAAGATGATTAGAAATCCTTTACTTTTTTCAACCTAATCGCTCTTTTGATTTTGGAAATTTTTTATCAATATACTGTTTCTTATACACATACGTTTCCATTATGAAATGGAGAATGATAATATTTAGGATTCATTAAAAAATCAGGAATACATTCCTGGGAGAAAGCCTTCCCGTATTGGGCACTAATATTTTTTTAACGTCTAATTAGATCGGGTAATCGTTCAAATTAAGAACGGAAGCTCGTTGCTTTTTCTTTCCCTAAAAAAAAATGAAATGAATTGAAGCTTTGGGGCCCTATCCATTTATTAATTCGACCCAACTTGAAATTGACTTTAGTTTCCTACCTTTCAATAAATTAAAGAAGGCTTTGTACCGAGCCGGAAAGAATAAAATATTCTCAAAACTCTTAATTGATACGACATGCTATTTTTTCCATTCATTCCCTTTCAGGATCAGTCGTGGTCTTCCAAACTTTACCGATGGTATGGACGAATCCCTCGCTTCATCTAAATGTGTAAAAGATCCTAGCCGCACTTAAAAGCCGAGTACTCTACCGTTGAGTTAGCAACCCAAATAGAAAAAGGGGTATGTAGATACAATCAGAATAAAAAAAAATTATTAAATCAAAGCATTAATCTACGAAATAAAAAATAGAAAAAAATTTCTAATCTATTTGGAACATAAAAATGACTAAATTAGATGAAAAAAAATTCCCGATCAAAATAAATAAAGAAATGTAAAAAATGCTAGACCATCCCCTATTTCTATGTTATACACTTTTTCAATCAAAAATCCGGGTATCAAATCCAACGAACCCATCATTTGAATCAACAGGTAAAAAAGAAAACCTATGGGACGGAAATAAATAGAACTGCTTATCACGATGAATTATATTTGTTCGATACAATGTTGTCAATATAAACGTTAAGAAAGGAATACGATGGAAAAAAAAAACAAGAACTTAAATTGAAAGAATAGTAAAAAAGGGACTTGTGTTGGATTGGCACTGCATATACATATATACTAAAAATTTTAGTTTAGATGGAGAATAAACAAAGAAGAAGTAGAAAAAGTATTTATGCAATCAAGAGTGTATTGAATCCATATAGAATAAAGAACTTCGATTCCTTGTTTCTTACTTGATATTAGAGGTCGAATGAAAACCATCCAATTGCAGGTAATGCCAAAATAGTTCTATTTTGTGAGGATGAATCAAATAAGGGTTTCCTTAGAAAAGGATTCTATCAAAAAAGATTCTATCAAAAAGGATTCTATAAAAACAATGATAACTAGATACGAATAGAAGAAGAAAAGAAGGAAATAAAAAAACATAGTATAGAAAAGATATCCAAAATGATATAGAAATCATTATCCTACCCTTATTTTTTATTTCCTTAATTTAATTGAATTTCATTTGATTAGGGCAAAACCTCTGCCTTTTTTAAAATATCCTGAACAGTTCCTGTAGGTTGAGCACCTTTTTCAAGGAAATAGAGAATAGCGGGAACGTTTAAATAAGTTTGATTCTTGATCGGATCATAAAAACCCACTTTCTGAAGATCTCTTCCTTCTCTTCGGGATCGAACATCAATTGCAACGATTCGATAGACGGCTCATCGGGATAGATGTAGATGAAAAAGAACCCCCCCCCCCCTAGAACCGTATAGGAAGTTTTCTCCTCGTACGGCTCGAGAAAAAATGATGTTTTGTCTATGGATAAAATTAGAATTAGAATAAATAGAAAATCTGTAAAATGAATTATTCTATAATATAATTTCAAATTTCAATTTAACTCATAGTCATTTTTATTTAGCTGCGTTGCTGAAAAAAAATCATTTGTACTCATAACTCAAGTTCAATAATATAATAATAATAATTCTCAAATATATTAAAGATTTTTAAGATATTTTTTTATTGAGTGGTCTTTAACCCACCGTTTTTGTCTCGTTTAAAATTTATTTGGATTCTTTATTCGGATCCGTGAGACAATTGAAGTGGTGTTTCCTTGTTCTGGGATCCTTTATTTTTGTTTTAAATCATTGGGTTTAGACATTACTTCGGTGCTTCTTAATCCTTTCAAAATGGTAGCAACATACCCCTTTTGGGATTTCTTTCTATCAAAGAATCATACCGAGGTTGATTCATGCGCGATACACTGTCGATCGAAAAAGTTTTAGCCGTTCCAACAATTTTGAAAATTTGTTGGAATGGAATCCTTTCGATTTCTATATCGAAGATATACTTACGAAGTTGTTCCAATTTATTAATTGGCATTAACCCTAGATCGTTGCCCCTGAGAAATTAATAAATACTTTCTACTCGAGCTCCATCATGAACTATTTACATTAGAACCCAATAAAAAAAGAAGGGTTCTAGTAGAATAGAACAAACGACGTCGAGCCAAGAGCACCTTCATTCCTATATAAAATGGTGGATGTAACAATAAGAATCCACACCGGATCATGTCCTTCAAGTCGCACGTTGCTTTCTACCACATCGTTTTAAACGAAGTTTTACCATAACATTCCTCTAATTTGGAACCAGTATGGAATTGATTCAATTATGGAATCATGAATAGTCATTGGTTCAGTCGGTACAGAGACATAGTTATTTATATTTAATAGAGAATATCTACACAGATAATAAAGATTTTTCTGAATAAATTTTAGCAAAATGCCGTCTTTTTTTGTCTGAATATAACATTTTTCTATAAATCTCTATCTCAAAAAAATATCTAACAGAAATATTAAGAAATCCAAATATAGAAATAACATAACTAACAGAAATCGCACAAATAAAATAAATAAATAAATTCTATTTGACTCTGCCTCTTCAAGTGACTCAATAAGATAGACTGACCATTTTCAACTTCCCAACCTAGAAGGAATCATTACAAATCTTGATAGTTGAAAAAGTTTTCTACTTCTACATCATTCTTTGAGTCAAGTTTTACTCCTTTTTATTATCATAAAAAAGCAAGATCTCTCTTTCTTTTCAAATGGAATTGTCAATGATGCAAAGCAAATAAGCTAAATAGATCGAACAATAAAAAGAAATATCATTGTTAAATATTTAAATTTTCATATTTTAGGGATGCAATTTAGTTTTCACAAAAATGGAAACACTATTGTCACTGAAATAGGATAACCATACATACCTATAGGCTAAGCACTTCCTCGTTTTATATGTATTTTCATATTTTTTTAACCTGAGGTTAAGTAATCTTTTTCCAACTGTGATCTATGCCCCATTTTCTATGGGTCACAAAAGGGTTCAGTTACTTTTGCATGTCATTTGAACTCGATTTAGTTTGGTTTGTGAAAAAGTCAGATATGATTCCGCGAAGAATAAAAAAAGTCTATCCAAACCTTGAAACAGAACCTTGTTGAACAAAAAAGAAGTATTAGAATACAATGGATATGCTCTGGGACGGAAGGATTCGAACCTCCGAATAGCGGGACCAAAACCCGTTGCCTTACCGCTTGGCTACGCCCCATTTCTATTTTTATTGGATACTTATACTATTAAAGAATAATATTGGTATTAAGTGTTCGTCAATTCCAGTCCAACTATAGAAAATCTTTATTCTTTATAGAATCTATTATAGATTCGTGCTAGGATTTTGGCATGTGTATCTCTAGAATTAATTCAATGGAATTTATTGATCATTACATATAATTCAATTAAGATATTGTATGAAAGTATGATTTCTTCTATTCTCCTTTGAGAATCGGAGGATTTTTGATTGAGCGGAAAAAGAAGGATTTTTTGTCTACCTTACTTTACTTCATTTTTCCTTATATCAATAACTCAATCAAAATGCAATTATCTCGACGAAAAAAATGTCTGTTATGCTTAATATCTTTAGTTTGATCTGTCTTAATTCTGCCCTTTATCCGAGTAGTCTTTTCTTGGCCAAATTGCCCGAAGCCTATGCTTTTTTGAATCCAATCGTAGATGTTATGCCAGTCATACCCCTGTTCTTTTTTCTTTTAGCCTTTGTTTGGCAAGCTGCTGTAAGTTTTCGATAAGATCTTTAATACTATCCTAGAAAATTCATATTTATTCGAGAAAAATTATAACAATTGATAAGATCAAATAAGTCTGACAGTATGAACCTTCGATTCAAACATTGAAATTCTCGGATAGCCACGAGACGCCCTATTTCCTGATTTTAATCCTTTTTACGGCGAAATACCTTATTAGCTTCGGGTCCCTTACAATATCTAATTTGGGTATGAAAGTGATTTGTGGTAATCAAAGACTCTGATTACAAATTTCAACTTCATTTGAATTTCTGAACATTCTTTTCTATTTCTAGAATTCTTTTCTTGGTGTCAAAATAGGATATGTGATATAAAAATGGAGGATCTATTGTCTTTTCTCGTTTTTCTTTTTCAAAAAATGATCTTGGAGGTTGTGTAATGCTTACTCTCAAACTTTTCGTTTATACAGTAGTAATATTCTTTGTTTCTCTCTTCATCTTTGGATTCCTATCCAATGATCCAGGACGTAATCCTGGACGTGAAGAATAATTTTTTTGTTTTTATTGCTTGATTTTATAATTTTCTTAAGATTTTTTTTAGCTATTCCACACATTTAACAAGGAAAAAATAAAAAGGGGTTTGCAAAATTTGAAAGAAAAAATGGAAACACTCATCAACGGAAACGGAAAGAGAGGGATTCGAACCCTCGGTACGAATAACTCGTACAACGGATTAGCAATCCGCCGCTTTCGTCCACTCAGCCATCTCTCCCAATTGAAAAAGATAATTACTATGTTACATTACACATCAAGTAAGGATTAAAGAAAGTATTTCTTTCACATTCTTTATCGTTATTATATAATTAGCAATTCAATTTAGATGCTCGAAAGATCCAAATAGAAAGATAAATAAAGAACACCTTCTTTCTTTTATTTTGTTCGAAGTGCCTTTTGGGCCTGGCCCGGTCAATACCCAGCCAGGCCTTTTTTTGTTCCAACGAATTCCCTTTATTTATAGGCAACATACTATAATATAAATAGCCAATTTGGTATCTGTATAAGAATATCCGTTCTGGGGTTTACATATACCTATAATTTTTGTTATAATGGAAATTGAGAAGGATTTTTGATTAAAAAAATAAATTAAGTATGTATCAAAAAATTTTTGCTTATTCTTATGTCATTAGGCAAACCAAAATTGATATTCAAATCCAAGAATAATTCACGAATTGTCAGTCAATAAATAGTTAATGGTTCCCATAAATTTAGGCTTTTTGAGTGAAAATATACATTTGATTTTTCAATATAAAAGTGAGTGGAAGTTTGTGTGTTTTGAGATACTATACAATCAATCGAAGGGGCAGATCAAATACAATCAAAAGGGGAAAAACGGTTTCTTTTCTAATTTTTTCTAAATTTAGAAAAAAGGATTAAAAAGGGATGCAAGTACAATAAACTCAAGTTTACTAATACAACTCAAAAAGGGAAATTTTTATCCTATTGTGTATCGTTTTGGCGGCATGGCCGAGTGGTAAGGCGGGGGACTGCAAATCCTTTTTCCCCAGTTCAAATCCGGGTGCCGCCTCATCAACAAACGAATCGAAATCTCTTGTTCTGTTCCGCTATTTTTTTATGTTCTGGGGATTTTGTAAAAGATTGGAAATCTTTGAATCTAAAATTCAAAGAAAGATTATAATGGTCGAAGCAAGACTTCCAGATTCTCTTCTACTGCTAATGTAATGTCTATTGATTGGGTCTTGAATTACATTGGATAACCGGCCGAGAATTCCACTACTAGTTGGGAAAGTACTTTCTATACTGTAATCTACATATATAGACTCGCGAGAATCTCTGAGTGTTCAGGCATTCAATCACTATTAGATTGAGATTGGATAGATAATTTACCTTTTATAGAAAATAAAAAAAAAAAGCCCAAAACAATTTTTTACCCCTCGTCAAGAGTATAATATACTATATCCCAACTCCTTCAGAGAGACAATCGGGAAAGGGTACGGATTATAAATCATATAGGAATTTTTAAAATCCATTTATTTGATTGATTCATCAATAGTGTTCGCCCAGAATCCCTTTTTGACTCTGGACCATTCATTCTACTATTATTAGTGAGCAATAATGGAATAATTCTATCATAGAGATAAGGGACATAATTCACATGGATATAGTAAGTCTCGCTTGGGCTGCTTTAATGGTAGTCTTTACTTTTTCCCTTTCACTCGTAGTATGGGGAAGAAGTGGACTTTAGAAGCACTCCTAATTTAGTTGAGAAATGAAAAGGTATCAATTGTTTTATAG
>JARVZY010004335.1:0-26525 GCA_030686995.1 Artemisia argyi
AAATCAGCAAAACCTGGCAAAACACAAGGACCATTTATGTAAGAAACTGAAATGTAATATAAGGACAAGGGTATTTTAGTCATTTAATGTAGGCTAGGGACTAATTTTGCCTCAAAAGTTTCCCACAGGACAATCCTTGCACTTTCCAAACTTTCAGGACGAAACGTGCAATTTGGCTAAACTTTATGGACGATTTCTTCAATTCTCTCTAAGAAATAAATGTTGAAAAATACGTTGTCTTTTATCTTTACGTTTTATTTACTTATTGTTAATCAATCTTTCATTACTATCCCATGGAACTTGGTTAGTTTAACTTTGAAAATACTAATTAAGTATAAGGGAACAACAAGTGGTATAAGAGCCTCTGATTTGTAAAACTTTTCAAAAACAAGAGAGCTCAAAGTTTTTAAAATCAACATCCTACCATGGCTGATAGTGATGTACCCCAACTAGTCGATAAAAAGGGAGGAAGCTATACTGCTACTACTCCCCGACTTGAAGTTGGAAAATTCAATAAGTGGAAAAAACGCATGCTTTGCTACTTGACTGTGATGGAGCCTTATTACATTAAGCTCATTAATGAATGCCCACATGTCCCTAAAACTGCTCAAGGTTTAATCAAACCTGATGCTCAGTGGACTCCAGATGCGAGAAGGGTGGTAAACCAAGACCAACGCTTGAAAAGCATCATTATATCATGTCTTCCTAACGATATAATAGAATCAGTCATTAACTATCCAACTTCTAAACAGACTTGGACTGACTTGGTTCATAGCTATGAAGGTCCTCAGATACCAACGAAAACAGGATCATGTGTAGAAACTAGAAGGGAGGGGGGAGGGTTGAAACAGTTTCACCATTTTTATTTACGTTTTAGAAAATTTACTTTTACAAGTTTGTTTATAAAACCTTTCGATTCGATCTTTATGAGATATCACCTTATCAACAAATAGATACAATAATAAGTAAGCAAGAAAGATAGGGAAAGAAACGATTAAACCGAGACACAGAGATTTATAGTGGTTCGACTACGAAGCTCACTTTTTGCCCTACTCCACACCTCGAGTCTCACGCTCGAGAGTTTCACAAACACTATATCAACACGCTCCCTTATGGCGGAACAAACCTTACACAAGCTTACACCAATTTTAACGACACTAAGCAGAATGTCAAGTCCTAATCCTAGCTAGAACCAATCTAATCAAAAGATAAAAATGAGGGTTTAGAAGAGATCCGTAACAACGGCTTGAGAGGTAAAGGAATTTTCTTCAACACTTTGTTTCTTGATAACTACGAGTGTTCTTCTCTTGTGTAACACCCCCAATTTCGTGATACACACCAGAATTCAAACTGGGTGTTACTTCATGGCACAACAGTTATAACAATAGAAAACGAACTCTAATTGAGTCGTTTTAAAAGATTTATCATTCAAATTATATAAATATCAGAGATTACAAAATGAGGTCCCAGATGGTTCCATGTTTACAATTTACATTAAATGAATTTTCGAATGATAATAAAATTTATAGCCCTTTTGAATTTCCGTGCTCCTCCGTGCCAGCCTCTAACATCATGGACCTGAAATACATGCTTAAACTGTCAACACAAAAGGTTGAGTGAAATTCATAGAGTTTATTAAATTGATGAACACAATATATTGGTAGTGTGAGTTAATTAGACTCATACCATGGTTGGAAAGCAAAACGGTTATTATTATTCACTAAGCTCATGCAACCAATACGTTAACGGGTACCAATATCAATCGGTGGATTTACCCCAGTAGGTACTTTGCCGTCATACCTAAATCTCAAATATTAGTGCATTTATTTGAGCGTACTTGGTCAATACAAATGGGATTCGTCAATCCCAATAGGCCTATTTACAATACTCGCGCTCACTATTACTAGTGATTAAATGGTTCATGATAAGGGGTCTTGGATTGGCAAGGATGGTACTTAGTGACAATAAAACAATCCGGCAAGCATACAATTGAAAATCATTGTGTTTGGTGGAAAAATAATAGCATGTATTCCACCCAAGGGTTTGTAAAATAATTAAGTAATGGAAAGTGGGGCTATGAACTCACCGTGAGTTGGATGATGTTTAAGGATATAATGAAATCGCTGCATAAGCCGGGAAAACCTCTACGTGCAACCTAGAACAATTGTTGCAACTTAGGTTGGAGTAATGTCTAAGAAAACATAAATGTGCCTATATATGTCTTGTATATTGTTCATGATGTAGTACTTAGTATATAGTGTAAGTCGTTGTATAAAAATGGTTTATGAAACATGTATATTTGGTATATCTCGTACTACCGTTCGGGCCGTCATAATTCAGATGTCATACAGTAAACGTTCGAGGAGCTAGGACACTTTAATTCGTAAATCCAGCAACTCGTCGATCCATTTACCCAAATGAAACCCCTCACATGAAGCTCTCCCTAGTGTTGAATGACTGTTCATTCACTAACTTGATTGCGTTTAAGGTTATTGAACACTTAGGTTATTTTATGTTCAAATCCTAGTTTAAGGAAGTTTGGGAATTTACTGACCCAACAACTTGCTTCAAATATAGTTTAGTTGATTGTTATGTGTTTTTGTTTTTGAATTAGGTAGTGTTAAATATGTTGCATAGATGCAAAGTGTTTTATTATTATTAGGACACTAATGCTATTAACTAAACTACATATGACAGAATGTCTTTTATAACACTAAATTTGTTCCTAACAAATCACCTATGTATTAGGATAGTTTCCCTAGAGGGCGAGGAATGATAACGCAAAACATGCGTTATTGCCTACATGGCACTCCCACAACGCTAAATGCGTTAACGTGTTAACTCGCGTTGAGAAGATTGGACCGAATAAAAAAATTACAAAACAGCCCCTAACGTTTGAATATTAACGTTAAAATTTGAATTTAAAAAAAAATAATAATAAAAATAAATAAATAAATAAAAAAACCTCACATAACCATTTGAAAATAACGGCTAGATTTCAAATTTTTTTAAACCTGATAAATACAACACATCATTTACAAATATATTCACACTTAGCATTCTCACACTTAACATATTTACACATAATTATGGCTTGTAAACTCCCACATACCGTTGAATAACTGCAACGATTTATCAAAAAGGAAACTGAGAAAGGCGACAAGGATCGCCAAAATGCTATTTTGGAAGTCATCACGAAGTTTGAGCTTGCGAAACAACTGAAACATCGACTTAGAGAACGATACACAACGTGCACAGACATCTTAAATGATAGGAAATATGTGGTCGACCAGTTCTTGTACGATGAATATCGTAAAGACGCTGCTATTGTTGAATTGTTGTGGGTTTGTGTCAACCAGGTACAGTCCCAAATCTCCAACAAGATCCGTTGGAGTTTTGAAGAAAATGTGGAAGTTGCTATGGTTGAACAAACAGTGTGATCGTCCCTGGTTGTTAGCCGCAACTGTTTGTAAATAGTATTGAAGTTGTGACATTCACAGTTGAGTCTGTTCCATTTACTCGTGACCATAGCGTTGTTTCGTTTGACACCGTCAGAAAGATTGTTGAACATGGATACAACCCGGTTCCAAAAAGAGTTTGCATTGTAGTTGACAGCATCTTCATGAACTGTAACCCAAACTTGAGCTAGCAAGTTTTCTTCTTCTACTGACCAACGATTATTCATTTCAATTGTTTGAAGTTTGAAACAATTTTGTAAAATGGTATGCGATTTATAGCCTTTTGAAACAATAGGAGCAGGATATATTTAAAATTCTAATTCAAATACGAGCGGAATATATTTAAATTTCAAATTCAAATACGAGCAGGATATATTTAAAATTCAAAATTTAATAATATAGTGTTTGAATGTTTAATGAATGAAATTGTTGAGGGTAGAATTTGTAAACTGTTGAAAATTTAATAACTCAGCATGAGTAATAACCATAACCGAAAGTAGGGGTGTGCACGGTTAGGTTTGGGTCGATTTTTGGCTAAAACCGAAACCGAACCGAAATATTCGGTTTTTATATAACCCGAAACCGAAACCGTTCGGTTTTTGGCGGTTCGGTTTTTTCGGTTTTTCTTCGGTTTCGGTTCGGTTTTTTCGGTTTCTAACCGTTTATATTTGGGCATGACAAATTTATACCAATAAACTTGTATTTATTTATTTATTATTATTATTATTATTATTATTATTATTATTATTATTATTATTATTTTTTTGTCAATATAAGCATAATAATGTTTATTCCATAATTCTATAATTACACATATATAGATGAGACACACACACATGTAAGTAAACATACAAATAGTATGATTATTGTTATATATTTATTGATATATATTCTAAGTAAACACACGACACGACAAACACGCATATAAATATAAAAGTTAAGATAAATATATTATATATCTACCCACAAAATGAATATAAACTTATAAATTTGATTTATTTAGTTATTTATTTATATTATATTAATTATATATTTTTATATAATAAAATCGGTTCGGTTCAGTTTTTACGGTTCGGTTTTTGGATGAAAACCGAAACCGAACCGTATATTTCGGTTTTTGAAAAATTAAAAACCGAACCATCGGTTTTTAGTTTCGGTCGGTTTTTTCGGTTCGGTTTTTTCGGTTTTCGGTTCGGTTTCGGTTTTTTCGGTTTTGTTTGCTCACCCCTAACCGAAAGTACCAAAAATTTTTGTTTTGAAAAGAATTATTTCTAGTATTACAAACAAATAAGATAAAAGACAAAAGCAACTCACCATGAGTCATAACCATAACCGAAAGTACCAAAAATAACATAAAACATCAACTAAACAACTTACATGACACATAGTACCTTCATTTCTCTTCTCCAACCCAACCTACTCTCTCTCAAATCCTCCTTGAAATTCCCCCACATTCTCTACCCTGCCACCACCATCAGCATCACCACCTTCTTCGGACCACTATAAATTATCCAACACAAACGTTGTACTTGCTTCTAAGCCGAAAATAGAAGGTGGGTAGTAACATTTTCTAAAAAGGAATCACGTTTTTTTTTCATCATTGTTATACATTATATTTCACATCTATATATTATATCAAAATCTTGATAAAATTTGAATTTTTTTAGTTGGCTCTATGCTTGATTAAATTTAATGGTTGGTAATTACTATGTTAATGAATTTTAACTCTTTACAGATAAAACAAAGGAAGGTGCCCATTTGGATAGGGAAAGTTGGGTTTCTAGTGAAATTTGACTTTAAGAGAATCAACGGATTGTGGGTATTTATGCCCTTATAAAAAGGGTACACAGAAGATTTTATTTTGTGATGAAAATTTGAACATGAATTCTGATAGCTTTCAAGTTGATATGGAACATTTCTCACATCTAAGCACCAAAGACAACACCGTTAATTCAAGATTCACTGTAAGTGTATATTTGTTCTGTTTTTTAAATAATTTTTTTATAAAGGCTATGGTTAACAAAAAAAATATATATATATGTAATATAAGTTGGTGCATTTAGTTGGTTGAGAGTAGTTAAAGTCATGAATGAACGCTTATTCTGAAAGTTCAAGCATTATTATGCATGTCCGAATTTTTTTAAATATAGCCCGTTTTTAGCATTTTCCTTTTTTAAAAGCTAAAATTAATTAATTTCGAGTTGTCTATAATATAAATTCGACTACGATAACAAGGTGACAACATTCCAATGACATCAAGGCATTTACAAATTTTGATATGTTTCTTATTTCGTATTCATTAACTTTTAATTCCTCTTATAGTTGAATTATAATTTTTATTATTGTGACGAGTAGCTGCAGAGGAGTTTTTCAAGAAAAGTAGAAGATAAGAAGATGAGCTGCCCAACCGTTGACATAGAAAGAGATGCCATTTCTTCACCAAAAGGTGACACCTTTATTCTATTGTGATATATATTTGTTTTTCATTATTTTTAAGATTTTGCTGAAGAATGTTATTATTACCTAAAAAGCTCTGATCCATTATACCTTGTTTTAAGTAGACCATTTCATTTTGTTAACTACAAAGTGCTAAAATTCATCATATCTTGATTTAAGTTGAGCATTTCTTTTTATTAACTACGGATCATAAATTGTTTTAAGTAGAGCATTTCTTTTTGTTAACTACAAAGTGATAAAATTTCCTTACAACAATATATATTGACATTCTGTTTCAAATATAATAGTACTCTCTACATCTTAAGATAATACTTAAAAATAAATAAATAAAATAAAATATATTCAGTAAAATTTTGATTAATTATGGTAGGTAAACTAATATATATTCAACAATATGTATTGTATAAAATTTATGGTAGGTAAACTACCAAGAAAGAACATACTATTTTAACCTACTAGTTATAATGCCCGCGCACGTGCGAGTTTTTAAAATTTTTTTTAATTATATATTTTTATTTATTAAAAAACAAATAATTTAATCTTTGTTTTGTTTGATTTATGATGTCTAATTATAGTTTTTTTATTATTAAAGATAATTATTTAAAAATTTTAATCCTATTATTAATTGCATATTATCTATATTTTTTGTATTTATATTCTACTTGTGTTAATTGTATCTTATCTATATTTTTGTATTTATCTTCTACTTGGGTTATGGATAAATATAAAATGTTACCTAATAAGAAAAAATAATATTTTTTTTAAATACAATTATTACTAAATACGGTATGAATGCATTTTTTTGAAATGAAAAATTCCCAATAAGGGTTTTATTTTATTATATAAAAGATTTTAAATATATTTGAATGGTAAAAATAGGTATATTTAAGAAGTAAAGATAGAGTAAATTAATCGGTAGTAAGCAAATTTCTTAAAACAATTAGAAGTTTGAAGAAGATAATTATCATTTTATGATAATTTGATTATTTGCTATTTAGTACGTACTTAACTTTCCAAAGAGTATACGTGTCAAATGATATTGTATATTGACAAAAAGAACAACTCATTAGAGTTAAAAGTGTACTATTTAAACTAATATTAAGACTAAACAATTATTGAAAGACAAAAGTTCCTAGTAATAACCAACAAAAATAACAAAACATAACTGAGGCTCATGATTTCATGTGTCTTTTTATAAGATAATCGCATCATTTATTAAATACTAGCAGGGTATTTACGCGTAGCGACGACAGATAACTTGAAATAAAATTTTCTAGTGAATCACATATTCTATTTTATTTAATTTTTTTTGCAATAAATTTACGGATATCAAGAATTATATGTGTCGTATTTTATCTTTTTAACTAATGATAGTGTTTTTCATTATATGATTGTGATAATAAATATTTTATGAGCAATGTTTTTTTGTCGTTCAGAATATCTATTTAATCTATATAAAACTAAGTTTTATGGATACAGGTGTTAAAAAATCTGTAAAACTGACAAACCAAGTCGATCCGTTCAATCCGAAACCGCAAAAAACGATAACCAAAAAATAGAATCAAAAAACCATAAATCGATAAACCATCTTATCGCGGTTTAATTTCGGTCTTTATTTTTAAATATCAGTGATTACCCAAATTGAACCGTGTTTTATATACATGTAGTTTTAACAATTGAGGCTGGATTAAAAATATGTTCAGTGAGATAAAATATAAAGAAAAATATTTTGGTAATTTTAGCTTTAATATTTGTATTTTTTTAAATTGTAGTTTTAGCTATTTATGACTACAATTCATGCCTAAATGCATATTTAATGGATTAATTACTTGTAAAATTGTATTTTATATTTCTTTCCCAAATTCTCACCATTCACTTTTTTAAATCCAACAATCAAATTACTAAGCATACAAATAAGCTTACTAATTAGGCATAATTATATTTATTTATATATTTATTTTCTAATAGTTCACACACCAAATGTAATTCCATAATTTCCCTTAAACAAACTTCAAAGTACGTGATAATCAACATCTGAATAATAGACGTTTAATATATGAAACTTCAAGCAACAATCTAATGTCTTCTAAACATACATATTATTTATTTAATGAGAATAGATCCATTGAGAAGTAAATTAAAATAAGAGGTGGTGAGACCACTCGCTTGAGATGCAACGACTTGAATTTGATGCACCTTTATTCATTTAGATGCACACCTTTGAGTTTCGAAATTTATTTTGAAGTGAAATGTGCAAATTGATTTTTATGATTTCGTTACATGTAGAGGAACAAAATAAAAGAGTAATCATAAAATGCATGTAATACACGTATATGCATCTAAGATAATAAGAATGCATCTAATTTAAATCAGTGTATCCCGAATATACGATTATACTTTCCTTTCATTTTTCTTATTTTAAAATTATTTCTCCTTTGATCGGAACTCTTCATTTAATTACATAAAGTATATTACAACTCAAGTAAATAGAATTGTTCCTTTTTGTTCCTATCCATATGATCCAAATTGCACATGTAACTTAGAATTATTCGAATCGGTTGCATGTGGTGGAAAAGATGGTTTTTTTTTTTTTTTTTTTTTTTTTTTTTTTAAGTTCAATAATTTCTTATATTCAAATTTTAAAGTATTCCAACTATATTTATTTAACTTATTCATTGTCATTTTTGGATATCAAATGCAGATGACATGTCCGACAAATTGATACCAATAACGACAGGGACGAATGAGCAAGAAGTCCATCAAATTAGCATAGTTACCGCCACCATCGCGACCAAAGGGACACCGACAAAATGTAGGCTGATCAACAGAAGATCAAATAGTTTCAAGCAGTCGTCCATCATTAATCCTAGAAGCATCATGTTCTTCTTTGCGACCTTGTAAGCACATTTCGACCCCATGTCCTTTTTTATCCATAGATAGTAGCATTTCGATAAGTATATAGTTCATGTAATTACACTCTGATTTTTCGACCCCTTCTTAAATTTTAGAGAATTTTTTAAAGATGATAGTTTGGCTATAATTTTTGTAACCAATTGCCTACAATTTTTTATATAAATTACATAAAAAATAAAAAAATTAAAAAATAAAATAAAATAAATCAGAGACCCAATAAAAAAAACTCAATGACCCACAAAACTTATAAATTATAACACAAAAGGTAGGAAGTTCGCTACAATGCAATTGTAACTAATATATTTCATTTTTTAAATAAACCAACAACCAACAAGTTGTACATTTCATGAATAACCTTGAAATAACTTTACAAATATCATAACATGTTTTATCAAAAACATACTTAACCACGCTATATCAAAAGAATATGTTCGCAAAAGTTATACACTGAATTGCAATACAATTCTTTATAACAGGGTTAGCGTATCATAGTGGAAGCTTTTTGGCCCACGAGTGCTTCTTTTGAGTTGCATGCTTGCCTTGTCCATCATCAATACATAAGGTCATCCTCAATGTATAGTATATTTGAGGGTGCAATACAATGGCACGTTAGCATTAAACACTTCAATACCAAACATCCAAAACCCATTCAACTAATTGATTAATAATAGAAGTGGCAAAAATCACCGTCCCACTATAGCATACACTTATTTTTTAAATAACAAAATGGGAAAAAGAAGGTTCATTGACTGTACAGAGAGGCACGAGAATATTTTCGTTGGTACGGAACTACTCACGATGAATTGACCGATGCCACATAGGTTTACTTTTTTCATTGAAAGTATGCCAGCTAAGCCCTATGAATGCTCTTAAAAACCATCGTTATTATCAGGGGTGGCAATGTGATCGGTATGAGGTCGGCATCGATCGGCAAAGCTCGGCATCACATTGTCATTTTATCTGCATGATAAAATCGGCAACCGAATCGGGAATCCTCACCGATTCGGTATCATTTGAAGCATTCAATTTTTCAACCGTTGGGGACATTTTCCAAAAAAATAAATAAATAAATTCTTTTAAATACTCAAGGTATAGTTATACTTCACATTGCCACTAAAAATATGTAGTTAGGCATGAAATGTGTTGTATTCAATCTATTGGCTAATTACAATTTAGTTTAAGGTATTGTTAGGCAACATTGCCACCCCTTATTACTGTAATATTTCTTTATATCAATTGGCAACTGGCAATCGGCAAACTTACTTTTTCTAATGGGTTGTGTTAACCGGACCCTCCCTATCATGGGGGGTCCACCTATTTTTAGTCAAAATATACAAATTTTAAAGCAGACAGTACAGGCGGCGGCAGCTGGTCAAGTCAACAAACCCTCCCTAAGGGGGGGTCCGGTTATCCCATGCCTTTCTAATAAGTAGTAACACAACTAAAACATCATTTTATCAAACCACGTTATACACCTTATTATTTTATTTTTACTATAAAGCATGTTCTTTTCATGGTACTATGTTTATTTATATATTTTTTTTGTTCACCATATCATTAACTCACTATTAGAGTGAGGGGTACCATTGGCTGCTAGGGTGGTGCCATCACACCAGCCCAAAAAATCCTTTGGCGCACGACACCGTGGGTGGCGCCGTCGGCTGTTGCGCCGTGCTGGCCAGCCCACGCCGTGAGTTATATATATATATATATATATATATATATATATATATATATATATATATATATATATATATATATATATATATATATATATATATATATATATTCTTTTGAAAAGAATTTGAACGTTGGAGGTGTTTGAATTTTTTTTTGAACGTTGGCCAACTTTACAACGCGTATATACCCGTTTATTTTTTTTAAAAAAAAAAAAAAAAATTAACACCCCAAAAAATTATAAATACTCCCCAAATCAATTCTAAAACTCATACACTTCTATAAAACTTATCTCTATTATTTCTTTTGCATCCAAAATAAACCCCAACCAAAAATGGATCAACCAAATGCTAAACGACCCGAGCAACCAAATGAATCCCACCCAAACGTCGGGTTCGTCTTCTCAATCGGGTTACCTTCCAAGCTTCCAAACGCCATATATGAATCCCGAAGATTTGGCATTATTTAGTCAATGGAAAATACAACAACAACAACAACAACCATTTACTCAATTTACTCAACCTCAAACAACCCATTCCCAACCAAATTCGGACCATGCATCCTTCCATCTAGTTGACGAAGACATAGAAGATGAAGAAGAAGAAGAAGAAGCGGAGCCGACACCGACATCAAAAAAGTCGAGGGCAAAAACAATGGCGAAGAAGCCAAAGGCAAAGGCAAAGACGAAGAAAAACAACAAAGAAAAAGAAGTTGATGAAGATGGTGTCCCGTCCCGAGCTCGCACTTTTTGGACCCAAGGCAAGGAGTATCTATTGGCGGAGTGTTTCATTCAAATTTCCGAGGATCCAAAGGTAGGGGCGGATCAAAAACAAGATACGTTTTGGTACAAAGTGCTCGATGTATACAACAGCGAAGCCAAGCGGCTCAACTATGCACCTCGTACCAAAAACATGTTGACGGGAAAGTGGACTCCAATGAATAGAGATGTGAAGAAGTGGAATATGGTGGTGGATGAAACGGCCATGATGAGTGGGGAGAATGATAGGGATTTTATGACCCGTTGTCACATATTGTTTAAAAAAACAACGGGTAGTGATTTTAAACACTTGAGTGCTTGGGAGCTTTTGAAAGACAAGCACAAGTGGAAAAACCTCGACTCGACTTTGGCAAGACGTAATCGTATTCGGCACACTCAAGAGGAGCCCGAGCATTTTGGACCCGACGAGGTGCCACGGCCCGACGGCATGTATCGGGTTTCGAAGAGTCAACGTTCGTCTAACTCGACCGCTAGTTCCAGTTCAAACCCGGCATTGTTTCAAGAAATGTTGCAAATGCAAATCGAGTTAGACCGTAAGGCAAAAATGGATGTACTCGAGCGAGAGTCAATCGCACGAGTTAATTTATATGAATCTCAAAAGATTGCCGAGGAGATGCGGGTGCTCGAAATGGACACAAGCAAGATGAATCCAGTCAATGCAAGGATCGTGGCAGCACAACAAGCTCGAATCCGGGCAAAATATCCCGAAGAATATCCCGAAGAGGATTAAGCTTTTATTTCTATTTATGTATTAGGATTTTAATTTTATGCATTTTTAAATGTATTGTGTGCTTTTAATTATGTAATGTGTGTTTTTTAAATTAATGGAGTTTATTTTAGTTAAAATTATGTATGTTTTATTTTAAGTGAAAAAAAAAAAAAAAAAAAAAAAAAAAAAGACGGCACCAGAATTTCTGGTGCCAACGGATACGGCCAGAATGTGGTGCCGTTAGATTTCTGGTGCCATAGAGATTTTTGCTAACGTGGCACCAAAAAAACCCCATGACACGAGCCCTACGGCTCAAGGGTTACCATTACTCTTATGGTTGTTATTATCTTTAAAGTTGGTGTTATGTTTTCATTTGTGTAGTTTTATGTGAGACTTTAAAAGACTAATAATTTGAACTCAAATCTCAAATCAATTAGAAAAATGTAAGGGGGTGCTTGGTAAGGGGGTTAAGGGGGGTGGAGAATGGGTAAGGAATTCAAAAGGGCTCACCTCACTCAAATTAGGTGCTTGGTTAGGGGTGTGCAAAGGTGTTGATTACCCCGTAGTGGGTAATCAACATTATAGAGTAAATTGAGGGGTAAGGTATTGATTACCCACATCACTCAATTCTTTGCATTCCATTTCCCTTTCCCTTTACCTTTACCTTTCCCCACTTTGAACCAAGCGGACCCTAAATACTTTAAACCAAATTACATAATACATACTACGTGCTCTGAATATGTTAGGGCTTAACTAAATCAAACACAGTTTACGTTCACACTTAGTAAAACGAAAAATTAAAAGGGTGAGATCCTAGGATTTTTTGCATACAAGAGTTCGATAAAATAAATAAGAATTATCACAAGAGATATATTCCGATATACCGTGCGGGCAATATACACCGTATATACATTCATCAACCAAAGTTTACTGTTCATAAATACTTTGACCGACTTTGAAAAAAAGATTTATTATCTCATTATGTATTGTTGCTTTGAAAACTAAAGAACTAATTACCATCTAGCACGTAATGTTAAGGGTGCGTTTGGTATGCTGCGAGGAATGACAATGGGTATGAGTTTGATAGTAGTGGTGGGTCCCTCAACTATGAAATATCCATTCCCCTCTCAAGAGTTATATATGAAGTATGTAATATATTAGACTTTCATAGTCATAGTTGTAGGCCCAGGCATTCTAAACAAACACAAACTATCACTTTCATAGTGATAGTTTGATTCCCTTATGAGGAAACCAAACGCACCCTAAAGCTTTTAATTTACAGCATTCCGTCACAAGCTCAAAGCTTGCTCCCTCATCTTTCTAAACTTTTTTTTTTTTTTTTTTTTTTTTTTTTTTTTTTTTTTTTTTTTTAACTCCAAGAAGCATGCATGTTAATTATACTCTTATTACCAATTAATAGTTTTGTTATTTTATACCATCCATAAATTCTTTATAATGTGTTACATATCTTTTTATATTAACCATTTCCTTGACTCAATGTATAAACTCATATTAATACAAACAAATTGATAAAAAATTACACCAATAAAAAATGCATTTAAAACACAATCCATTCATATATTTTACATCAAATATTATATAACACTCGTAAAAATAAATAATATCAAAGTTGAATCAGTTTGACTCTGAAAAATCAAAGTGTACATTTATTTTGGGACGGAGTGAGTAATAAATGACAAGCGGAATACTATAATTTTCCTACCTTTTACATGTCTTAACTTACTTATATTTTCATAAATTATAGATTTTCTATTATTGTTTTCCATATACATGTATTAAATCACCTAAATAACTTTCGTATAAGGTTGATAGATTAGGCTAACATGGTAGAAGAGTTCGAATCCTTTCTATGACTCTTTTAGTTTTATAATTGTAATAAAACTTTATAGTACTATGTTTTATTCCGTTCACTAGGCACTATTTTCTTCTAGCCACGTACTTTCAAATGCATGTTGTAAATATAGTAGCTTTTATTTCTATCACAAAAAACCAAAACGTACTCGTTGTCTCGTTATCTACATTGATGATTTTAATTTCATCCACTGTTTTACTCATTGTTAGAGGATAACTCACACAAATTGAGTGATTCATGTCACTCTTCTTCAATTGCATTTTGTTTGGTCTTTTTTCTTCACTCAAACACAGAAAAACAGACCCCATTTTTAAAATTACAAAATTACTTTCATATAAGGAAAATGCTAAACCCACAAAAACAAATCCACAAAACAAGCCGCAAAACCGTTTCACCTTTGTAACTTTTCTCGTGTCAATTTGATCAAAATACATTATGTTTGCCATTTTCTTTTACTTAATGATGTAAAATACTACTTTAAACATTTAGTCAGTAGTTTAAGAATACTTTACATATAATTGTTGCACTTCATGCTTTAGAAAACTAAACTAAAAATAAGATAAGATAGATATTGATTAAGTGGTAGAGACACATCATGCACTAACAATTGAACACCACCCAAAACACTATTTTACTAATTTACCGTATCATGAATATAGAAAAAATCAATAACTATCAAGTTAAGAACACACGCATGCAATTCTTCAGTATTTTTAATCGTACACGTTTGATAACTGAACTCCGAAAGTGTGTAGTGAGATTTTCTTTAAGCTTTTACAAACCTTTAAAAGAAAATGACCTCAATATCTTTACATTTTCCACATGTTTAAAATTTGATACTAAACGAACCACAACAACGCTTTGAAACCTTATCTCTCGACGTCCGCTATAGAATTAACGTCATTGCTACCACAAGTTCACATCAGGCATCTTATGATGGAGACTTGAAGATCTGAAGCGACCACTTAACGATCGAATTCAAGAAGATAGAACAAGTGAGGATTAGGGAACTTTAAAATTTAGTTTCCAGGGTTAATGTGTGCAAAACAAAACAATAATAATAATAATAATAATAATAATAATAATAATAATAATAATAATAATAATAATAATAATAATAATAATAATATGTTAGAGTTAGTTACTTAATTAAATGGTCTTGTGAGTAACGAATTTAGTCTTTAAACTTTTTTTTTTCTTTTTTTTTTTCGTACATGTACGTTTTTAATATGTTAGAGTTAAAGACTAATCAAATCCGTTGACAGCTGGTGGTTTGCTCAAAATCACACGGTTATCAGGTGTACCACAGTTCTTACATCTGGCTACTCCAGAAGTGATGGCTTTTGGTAAAGAGTTTTTCAAATCCATTAAGTTTTTCTCAAAAGATTGCTAGGGACTAGCAATAGTTTAGTGTGGGGGATTGATGAGTGTCTAAATACTCATCATTTTATACCAATCTGAGCTGCCAAAACATCCAAAAACACTCAAATATGCATCAAAATACTTAAAATATTTTAGAAGTGTGTTTTATATGTTTCAAATGCAAAATATGCAAAAACAGATGAAAAACGTACAAAGTTTGCATTATCGGCAGTTTCAGTCCCTCAACTTTCAAAAGTTGTCAAAAATAGTCCCTGGTTATTCTAAAAACATGAAAAAGTCATCAAAGGTCCTTTTTAATCATAAAGTTACATATTTGGTCCTTTGGTGCAAAGTTTCACAAAATTACAAGTTTAGTCCCTATACTTTAGAAACTGACATAAATGGTCCCTGGGATGTAAAAAACTTTGAGAAAAATCAATTTTGGTCCTTGTGCTACTAATCTTTTGCAGGAATGGTCCTTGGGTGAAAAGTTTGGTAAAATTACATGTTTGGTCCCTGGAGTTTGAAAGTTTGGCAGAAATGGTCCCCGGGGTGTTTTAAATTATAATAAATGAAAAATTATCAATTAAGGTCCCTATACTATTCAACTTTTACTAAACTGGACCTTTTGATAATATTTTGAGAAATTACATATTTAGTCCCTCAAAAATCCAAAAATTACATAAATAGTCCTTTAATATTTAAAAATGGAAAATATGTAATTATAGTCCTTGGTTTATTCTAACATGGCAGGTTTGGTCCCTTGGAAGTACTTTGGAAAAATGCCACAACAGCCCCTCAAGTTTCTTAAATTTACACTTTTGGTCCTATGGTTTTCCAAGTTACAACTACAAACGGACCCTTTATATAAATAAACCAAACAAACAAACCCACCCACTATCCCAAGCCCACTTCCCAGCCCACTCCCTACCAAGCCCACCTTTAATATTTACCAGTTCAAACCCGGTCAACACCCCGCCAAAACCACCACTACTGTTCACCTTTCTCTCCCACTTCTGCATCCATGAAACCAGGGTGGTTTCACCACCACCTGTCCACCCAGCTGTCTCCCCTTGTCCTCCACGCCTCACCAAAGCACATTTAATGCCTTAAAACCCGTACAAGTTACCTCATCTATCACTTGGATATCTTTGGCGCCAAGTTGCAAATTTAAACGGTGGAGATGAGTTTGACCATATCAAGGGCTCACAATTGGTGGGAAAGTTGCAGAGGGACACCTGGAAGCTTATTTTCTTCTATTTATCAAGAGAGAAGCAGCATAGAAGAAGTATTAGTGTAACTTAGTGTAATTTAGTGTAATTTAGCTCGTATTAGTTAATTTCCAAATTCTAATGTAATTTAAAGCTCTCAGGTTTTAGTTCTTGTATTTTCAGTGTATTGTAACTCTTTAAAAACAATCAATTTCAAGTTTTCAGTTCATATCTCAGTATTGCATCTTTCAAATTTCAAATAATTCTCAAGATACTTGATCTTGGTTGTAGTTGATTATAAAAAGATTCTCTTAGTTCATTTAAGCTTTGACAAAGCTTAGATAAGCTGTTAGAAACCTTAATTATCAGTTTCACTTTATAAATAGAAAAATACCAAAAATTCCAATAAATAAAGAAAAAAAAAATAGTGCTTGAGGAAGTATAGAAGCTGAGCATGATGGAAAATGGATGGTTCCTGGTTTAGAACCTTTTGGGAGGTGATAGGTTGGTTACTTGTTCATGGTTCTGTGTTTCTCAGATTGTCTTCATTTGTAAGCAAATCTTTAATTTTTTGCTTTATTAGTTTTTAATGTTTTTGTAGTGTAAAATTAGTTCAAATAGCTTTAATTAACTTTACTTAATCTGTTTCAAGTTTTAAAATCATAGTTGTAGTTTAATAATTAAAAGTTTTAGTGTAAAAATAGTCTTAAAGGGGTGTTTGGATTTACATGTTTCACTGTGTCCTTGTGATTCTCATAAGTTAAAATTTACTCAGCCATCATCCTTAGTAGTAAACTAGTATAGTTATAACATAAAACCAGTAGGTCATAGCTTTCAAAGTCAAAATCACCTCACAATCCTTACCACAGATAACTGTTGAGGTATTTTGATCTCAAACCTCATCATACCATTACACAAGTCAGTTATAGAACTTAATTCAGTCTAATAATCACTTATAACAACTTATTAAATCAGTAGTAGTGATTAGAAGTTCAATAAAGTCAAATCTTAGGTTTATATCAAAAGTCAAACTTTGCTCATCTCAGAGAATCTCAAATCTTGTGGGATTTTTGTTGATTTGTGTATTAGGTTCTAGGTTCTGAAATTCCTTGGGATTATAGTCTCCCACCTCTATTTCAGTTTCCATTAGTTGCTACATTTTTGGGATATTTTCCCTGGGCCCCACTCAACCTCAAAATCACTTGCAGGGAACACCCCTGCCCTGCACCAACAGTTTGCAGTCCATCACCACCACTTTGGTGGTGATTTGTGACCACCTCAGTGGGCCCCACTTGTCATACTTGGTTCCTTTGAATCCCCTCCTACCAGGCTTCCACCTTTGACCCTTGGTTAGACCTAGGACCAAGTGGACCCCACCTGATTCAATCCCAAAACCTTGTCCCTTTTCTAAGTTCATTTGGATTTGACCAATTGCTTATTTTGATCCATTAGCTTATTCTGTGATCCACATGTGTTTTTTCTAGCTTATACTAGTTCACATAACTTAGTTGAACTGGATTTTACCCTTGTGGACCCCACATAAGTCAGTTTTAGCTTAATTGCTTCTTTGGTCAACCATAGTCAACTGTGGAGGTAATAAGCCCCCACAGTGCTTATTATTAGCTTATAAAAAAGTTGTTTTTATTAAAGTTGTCTATTTTTAGGTATAATTTAGTTTTGTAAAAGAAAAATCCAGAAAAACAAATATAATAATAAGTGATAGTTTCTATTTAATACAATTTAATTTTAAGTTTCATTTTTAGATTTTTATTAAGTAATCTATATTTTTATATTTTTATTAATTTCCTCTTATATTAAAGTATTTTTAATAATTTTCTCAGATTTTTATTTTGTCTTTTAGTATTAATTATAATTTAAATTATTTTTATTAATAATTAATCAATAATTAATTTATAAATAGAATAATTAATTTTTATAAAGAAACACCTAGATTTTATATTTTTCCTAGCTTTTATAAGTCATAATAAAATTTTAGTAATTTTTCCATAATTTTTACTGTTCATTTACTAGTTTTATAAACTAAATAGTTTAATTGGTAATTAATAAATAAATAGAATAATAATTAGTAAACTAGTTTAAAAATACATAAAATAAAGTTTTTATAATTTTTTAGGATTCCTGTGATGGTTAATTAGATTTATAAAAATTCTTCTTAATTATCTAAGTCTTTTTAGTATTTATAATAATTTAAATCATATAAATAGTTAATTAATAATTAAATAGTTAATAATTAATAATAATTAGATAAATAGTCTTAAAAATATAATTTTATTTTTAAAATAAGTTTTATAGTATTTTAGACTTTTACAAATTTTAATTTTATATTTCTAAGACTTATTTTACATTTTCTTATTTATTAGTTAATTATTAAATAATTATAAATAGAATTTAAACAATAATAATTAAATAAATAATTAGTAATTATTAAATAAATATTTTAAGTTTATTTAATTTGCATTTAAGCCCCTAAGGTTTGCAAATTACTACTTTAGTTAATTTCGTTTTTGTTTCGTACTTTTACGTAGAATTAAATTAAAACGTACGCGTTTCTAGGTTTTAAACGTTTTTAGATATCCAGCTTTCATGTAATCGTTTTAAATAGTTTATTTAAGTTATAAAACCCTAGTGTAATCACACACACACACACACTTATATCCTTTCCTGTTCATTTTCACTCGATCACAGATTCGTTTTTAATAAAACATCGCACACCTCGTTGGGACATTACGACCCGGGGAAACACTGTATTCCACAGAAGCATTTGTTTTAGACGTTTGACTTGGTTGACCATTACCTGGTAAACTTAGTTGACTGTTTGAGACGACTCAAAATTTGGCGCTGCTGCCGGGGAGGTTGTGCGTTTATTCTAAACGATTTTGCGTATTAGTGAACCTGAATACACGCTCATTGTATATTTATCCGTCCTTGTTCATATTATTATCATATAAAACCAAAAACTGTTCCCGAAAACTTTTTAAAATTAGTTTTCAATGAACAAAAAAAACCAAAAATATTTTCCTTCTTATTAGTACTACATAAATTTTCGAAAATACCAAAAATATCCATCCTCTTACCCTTTTTTATTCTTTAACCCTTTACCCTCTATCCATTTAATTCTAACTTCTATATTCTTATGGCATCTATCGACCCCGAATTCTTATTCGTGCTTGAAAAACTTCAAGCCTTGTCCGAGATTTCTAGAATTCGTGTTGATCAGGATGATCCATCTATTCCTATTCCCTCTCCGGTAAGGGAAATGGAACGAGAAACCAGGGTGACAAAGGACCCGGTACTTTTCTCTGACAATGAAAGTGCTAAATACGTCCAACCTACGGTTGTCCAAGAATCTAAGCTCACAATTGGTCCTAACCTTTCACGGTTTACGGTTAAAAGTTTGTCAAGCAAACGTACAGAGCTTAGGGCAGTGACTGAAAAGAACGATTTGCCTAATCTTCACATTTATCAAAAACAAAAACCAGAGACCATAACGGAAGTGGTGGAAATTCCTAGCTCTCAGAGCACACCACTTGTCCCACCTCCAGATTTTGTTCCTTGTGTCGGTTGTGGTGAGCCGCTTTTCGGTTTTCCATGTCGTTGGTGTACATGTGAACAATGTGGTAATGATATTCGAGACGGGAGTTGTTTGTTTTGTGGATCAAGTAATTCATTTGCTTATGATCCTAATCAAAACTTATTCAACGACTCCTCAAATTTTTCCAATTACCCATCACATTCATACGAGCAAGAATCATATTATCCAAATCTCAATGATGCTTCGTATCAAAATACACCAAGCCAGACTCAACAGTTTTACTGTTGTGAGTACTGTGGTGGTCCACACTTTAGCTCTAATTGTCAAACAAGGAATCCATTTCCTTGTAACAATTATGACTATCCGTTTCAAGACCCACCTCCACAGTGCCAAATAATTCAAGCAACTCCTCATATCCAGCAAGAGCCTTATATAGAGGTTCTTGAGAAACTTAAAGATCTTAAAGAGGAGTTGGCTAATATTTCGTTTCACAATGCACCAATTCTTTCTTGTGTACATTGTGGGGGTCCTCATGATAATTTCCTATGTCAACCGTATTATAAACCTGAACATTGTTCTAGTTCTAATACATCCGGTTTTGACACATTCACACCCCCACAGTTTCCACTCATTCCAAATTCTCGTGATAAATCTATCGCGGAATTACTTGCAGAAAAATGAGATGTTAGAAACGGAGAAAGCATGGAGGAATTAATAGTCAAAGAGCATGCAGCTAAAATACGTGCCGCATTTTGCAATGCTGCTCTTCTTGATGACGATGATGACAGTGATGATGATAACGTTGTTATTATTCAAAAAGATTCATCAAGTTCAACTGTTGCAATTCCTTCCATGATTATCACACCCGAGGTTCCCACTCACTCTCTGAGCATGGGGGACGAGCATCTTGACACTATTCCTGCAAAGGAATCGGACGAATTCATAAAGTCTAGTGTTGAGAACCTTGTCTCAATCCCAAGTGAGTCACAGGGAATTCTTGATCATGTGTGTGATATCCCTCCCCCTCTTGTCTTTCCAAATGATCATATTGAGATGTTCTCTAATTCTGATGAGGACTATTCTTTATCTTGTGAAGACATAAGTTATGTGGGGGAATTACCTTCTGAACTTGTCAACTCAGAAGAAGAGAATGATGAAGAAATAATTCAAGACAAAGCTCTTCGTCTTACATTATTAAATGCTAATTTTCTCATTTCTAGAATCGAGGCTTTTAATGAAAAGCCTATTTCATCTCCTATCCCCGTCAAGGATAGTGAGGTTTCGATCAATGATTCTATTCCTGAATTGTAAACGTTCCATTTTGATCAAACGGGAGAGAAGATAAGTGGTATCACCACTTCTCATTCTTATAATTCTCTTCCCGTTTATGAATCATTTACTATTGAGGAGTTCCCCAGTGAATTCACTCAAATCAATCCCGAATACGAATCATTCACCTTTGAGGAGTTCACCGGTGAACTCACTCATATCATATCTCCACCGGAGTATGATAACTTTTATTTTGATCTATACATACCCATAATATGTCTTGATCAAACGAGCTTAAAAGAGGAGATTCATGAAACAATGAATTCTCCTATTGAAGATGAGAAGTTAGTTTTGATTTTCAATATGACTTTCTTTCTTTTCTTCATATATCACGTGGCTTATCCTATTCTTCACTCTTTCGGGAGTGAAGACATTATCTTTGACCCCGGCATTCTCATTTATAAATTTTGAGCTGGGTACTTATCTCATCGGTGTGGAACTTTCACGTGCTTCAAATGTTTATCCAAATATCTTGAATGAAAGTCCGATGCAGATTGTCTCTTCCACATCATGCTTCCCCATGGACAAATAAATTCGGGGTCGAGTCAAGCTAGCGACTCGGTAATCAAAAACAGTAGCATGCATTAGGGTTTTCACCCTAAGTGTGGGGGAGATACTAACCCACATGTTATATATATGTACGTTCTAAGTGTTGGTTTAACACCCGGTGTTTTGAATATTGAGGACAATATTCAGTTCTAAGTGTGGGGGGAGATTCGTTATTCTAACGAATTTAAACACATGTTCCATCAAGAACCCCCATTTTAGCCAAAATTTTAAAATTTTTTCTCACTTAGAACGCAATAAATGGTTATCAGTCCGCCATGTCTAACCCACATAAAGATTGGCTAATCCAGGAGCAAACGGTTCTTGGTAAAGATATCTCAAACCCGTTGATGGCTTGCAATTTGCCCAAAATTGTATGGTACCTCAACTCGCCATATCCTAAAAAGCGAATGAGTTGGCTAGCCCACAAGATTATGGCTTGTGGTAAAGGCAGTGGAAAAACCATAATTGGTAATCAGCTCACCAAGATGTTGACTATTCCATCAAGAGTTGGCTAGTCCAGAAGCAAAAAGCTTTTGGTAAAGACTAATCAAATCCGTTGACAGCTGGTGGTTTGCTCAAAATCACACGGTTATCAGGTGTACCACAGTTCTTACATCTGGCTACTCCAGAAGTGATGGCTTTTGGTAAAGAGTTTTTCAAATCCATTAAGTTTTTCTCAAAAGATTGCTAGGGACTAGCAATAGTTTAGTGTGGGGGATTGATGAGTGTCTAAATACTCATCATTTTATACCAATCTGAGCTGCCAAAACATCCAAAAACACTCAAATATGCATCAAAATACTTAAAATATTTTAGAAGTGTGTTTTATATGTTTCAAATGCAAAATATGCAAAAACAGATGAAAAACGTACAAAGTTTGCATTATCGGCAGTTTCAGTCCCTCAACTTTCAAAAGTTGTCAAAAATAGTCCCTGGTTATTCTAAAAACATGAAAAAGTCATCAAAGGTCCTTTTTAATCATAAAGTTACATATTTGGTCCTTTGGTGCAAAGTTTCACAAAATTACAAGTTTAGTCCCTATACTTTGGAAACTGACATAAATGGTCCCTGGGATGTAAAAAACTTTGAGAAAAATCAATTTTGGTCCTTGTGCTACTAATCTTTTGCAGGAATGGTCCTTGGGTGAAAAGTTTGGTAAAATTACATGTTTGGTCCCTGGAGTTTGAAAGTTTGGCAGAAATGGTCCCCGGGGTGTTTTAAATTATAATAAATGAAAAATTATCAATTAAGGTCCCTATACTATTCAACTTTTACTAAACTGGACCTTTTGATAATATTTTGGGAAATTACATATTTAGTCCCTCAAAAATCCAAAAATTACATAAATAGTCCTTTAATATTTAAAAATGGAAAATATGTAATTATAGTCCTTGGTTTATTCTAACATGGCAGGTTTGGTCCCTTGGAAGTACTTTGGAAAAATGCCACAACAGCCCCTCAAGTTTCTTAAATTTACACTTTTGGTCCTATGGTTTTCCAAGTTACAACTACAAACGGACCCTTTATATAAATAAACCAAACAAACAAACCCACCCACTATCCCAAGCCCACTTCCCAGCCCACTCCCTACCAAGCCCACCCTTAATATTTACCAGGTCAAACCCAGTCAACACCCCGCCAAAACCACCACTACTGTTCACCTTTCTCTCCCACTTCTGCATCCATGAAACCAGGGTGGTTTCACCACCACCTGTCCACCCAGCTGTCTCCCCTTGTCCTCCACGCCTCACCAAAGCACATTTAATGCCTTAAAATCCGTACAAGTTACCTCATCTGTCACTTGGATATCTTTGGCGCCAAGTTGCAAATTTAAACGGTGGAGATGAGTTTGACCATATCAAGGGCTCACAATTGGTGGGAAAGTTGCAGAGGGACACCTGGAAGCTTATTTTCTTCTATTTATCAAGAGAGAAGCAGCATAGAAGAAGTATTAGTGTAACTTAGTGTAATTTAGTGTAATTTAGCTCGTATTAGTTAATTTCCAAATTCTAGTGTAATTTAAAGCTCTCAGGTTTTAGTTCTTGTATTTTCAGTGTATTGTAACTCTTTAAAAACAATCAATTTCAAGTTTTCAGTTCATATCTCAGTATTGCATCTTTCAAATTTCAAATAATTCTCAAGATACTTGATCTTGGTTGTAGTTGATTATAAAAAGATTCTCTTAGTTCATTTAAGCTTTGATAAAGCTTAGATAAGCTGTTAGAAACCTTAATTATCAGTTTCACTTTATAAATAGAAAAATACCAAAAATTCCAATAAATAAAGAAAAAATAAAAAAATTAGTGCTTGAGGAAGTATAGAAGCTGAGCATGATGGAAAATGGATGGTTCCTGGTTTAGAACCTTTTGGGAGGTGATAGGTTGGTTACTTGTTCATGGTTCTGTGTTTCTCAGATTGTCTTCATTTGTAAGCAAATCTTCAATTTTTTGCTTTATTAGTTTTTAATGTTTTTGTAGTGTAAAATTAGTTCAAATAGCTTTAATTAATTTTACTTAATCTGTTTCAAGTTTTAAAATCATAGTTGTAGTTTAATAATTAAAAGTTTTAGTATAAAAATAGTCTTAAAAGGGTGTTTGGATTTACATGTTTCACTGTGTCCTTGTGATTCTCATAAGTTAAAATTTACTCAGCCATCATACTTAGTAGTAAACTAGTATAGTTATAACATAAAACCAGTAGGTCATAGCTTTCAAAGTCAAAATCACCTCACAATCCTTACCACAGATAACTGTTGAGGTATTTTGATCTCAAACCTCATCATACCATTACACAAGTCAGTTATAGAACTTAATTCAGTCTAATAATCACTTATAACAACTTATTAAATCAGTAGTAGTGATTAGAAGTTCAATAAAGTCAAATCTTAGGTTTATATCAAAAGTCAAACTTTGCTCATCTCAGAGAATCTCAAATCTTGTGGGATTTTTGTTGATTTGTGTATTAGGTTCTAGGTTCTGAAATTCCTTGGGATTATAGTCTCCCACCTCTTTTTCAGTTTCCTTTAGTTGTTACATTTTTGGGATTTTTTCCCTGGGCCCCACTCAACCTCAAAATCACTTGCAGGGAACACCCCTGCCCTGCACCAACAGTTTGCAGTCCATCACCACCACTTTGGTGGTGATTTGTGACCACCTCAGTGGGCCCCACTTGTCATACTTGGTTCCTTTGAACCCCCCTCCTACCAGACTTCCCCCTTTGACCCTTGGTTTGACCTAGGACCAAGTGGACCCCACCTGATTCAATCCCAAAACCTTGTCCCTTTTCTGAGTTCATTTGGATTTGACCAAGTGCTTATTTTGATCCATTAGCTTATTCTGTGATCCACATGTATTTTTTCTAGCTTATACTAGTTCACATAACTTAGTTGAACTGGATTTTACCCTTGTGGACCCCACATAAGTCAGTTTTAGCTTAATTGCTTCTTTGGTCAACCATAGTCAACTGTGGAGGTAATAAGCCCCCACAATGCTTATTATTAGCTTATAAAAAAGTTGTTTTTATTAAAGTTGTCTATTTTTAGGTATAATTTAGTTTTGTAAAAGAAAAATCCAGAAAAACAAATATAATAATAAGTGATAGTTTCTATTTAATACAATTTAATTTTAATTTTCATTTTTAGATTTTTATTAAGTAATCTATATTTTATATTTTTATTAATTTCCTCTTATATTAAAGTATTTTTAATAATTTTCTCAGATTTTTATTTTGTCTTTTAGTATTAATTATAATTTAAATTAATTTTATTAATAATTAATCAATAATTAATTTATAAATAGCATAATTAATTTTTATAAAGCAACACCTAGATTTTATATTTTTCCTAGCTTTTATAAGTCATAATACAATTTATTAATTTTTCCATAATTTTTACTGTTCATTTACTAGTTTTATAAATTAAATAGTTTAATTGGTAATTAATAAATAAATAGAATAATAATTAGTAAACTAGTTTAAAAATACATAAAATAAAGTTTTTATAATTTTTTAGGATTCCTGTGATAGTTAATTAGATTTATAAAAATCTTCTTAATTATCTAAGTCTTTTTAGTATTTATAATAATTTAAATCATATAAATAGTTAATTAATAATTAAATAGTTAATAATTAATAATAATTAGATAAATAGTATTGAAAATATAATTTCATTTTTAAAATAAGTTTTATACTATTTTAGACTTTTACAAATTTTAATTTTATATTTCTAAGACTTATTTTATATTTTCTTATTTATTAGTTAATTATTAAATAATTATAAATAGAATTTAAACAATAATAATTAATTAAATAATTAGTAATTATTAAATAAATATTTTAAGTTTATTTAATTTGCATTTAAGCCCCTAAGGTTTGCAAATTACTACTTTAGTTAAATTCGTTTTTGTTTCGTACTTTTACGTAGAATTAAATTAAAACGTACGCGTTTCTAGGTTTTAAACGTTTTTAGATATCCAGCTTTCACGTAATCGTTTTAAATAGTTTATTTAAGTTATAAAATCCTAGTGTAATCACACACACACACACTTATATCCTTTCCTGTTCATTTTCACTCGATCACAGATTCGTTTTTAATAAAACATCGCACACCTCGTTGGGACATTACGACCCGGGGAAACACTGTATTCCACGGAAGCATTT
>JARVZY010004336.1:0-26531 GCA_030686995.1 Artemisia argyi
TTTGATAAGTATAATTGTATATTTGTATTAGACTATTAGTGTCATTTTAGTACTAGTGAAGTTAACTGAATTTATTTTGTTATTGGTGTTGTATGGATGTAGATACAGTCGATTTCGTTTCAGTAAACACTTGTGATGGACCAGGTATATTAAATTTCATGGTTTTTTGTAAGACGTATGATTTTGTGTTTTTTTGATGCTATATGATGGTGATACTTTTGGTAAAAATATAGTATGAGAAGGTTGAGAAGATTGGTGAAGGAACATATGGTGTGGTCTACAAAGCTCGTGACAAGGTTACGAACGAGACTATTGCTTTGAAGAAGATTCGTCTTGAGCAAGAAGATGAAGGGGTGCCAAGCACTGCTATCAGAGAGATTTCCCTGTTGAAAGAGATGCAGCATGGAAACATTGTCAGGTAGTTCCGATGATAGGAATGTATTATATGGATTTAAGTATGTGATAAGTATGATGTGTTATTTGGCTATAAGATGGTAAACTTAATTTGATAATGTGTGATTTTCCGTAGTTAGCATTAAAAGTATCATCATTATCTTTTTATTTTTTGTCGCAGCATTTCATTTCAACCTAAATTTGCTGCTCTTCATGTATGCCTATGTATGTCCCATCTTAATGTCTTGCACCATCTACTATCCATCTTAACAAATTGTAACAGTTGATGCTTTGGTCATTGTCGATCTTCTGATTGAGAAATTTTCTGCAAGTTGACATCCAAACATATTGTGATATCCGCTACCAAAAATCATGATTACATTCAACGTCTGCAGATAGAGTTGTTTGTCTAATTGGATAAATGCATTTTGATGTTTAGAGCTGCAATATGATGACTTACTGGTTATATGCATTTTTTGTGCTCTACATGTAGCTTACATATGCAGTTTTTGCTCTAGAAGTAGATCGTGGAGCAAATTATGACTTTTCCGTGACAGGTTACAGGATGTCGTACACAGTGACAAACGATTGTATCTGGTTTTCGAGTATCTGGACCTGGATTTGAAGAAGCACATGGACTCTTGTCCAGAGTTTTCAAAGGATCCTCGTCTTGTAAAAGTGAGTGAATTGTGATTGCAAAATCTATTAGAAGAGTACTAACTTTTCGAATTAAAATTGTTAGGAGGTTACGCATTAACAACAGACTTTGGGTGACTTTCAACCTTTTTCAACTGTTGCCTTTTAGCCAATGTTATTTTTGTTGACCTTTTTAAGACCATACACAACTCAAATCGACCCATTCATAAGTTAATGGGTCAAAATTACCACTTCTATAATATGCAATATAGTAATGGTCACCAATAAATGGATACTGTCTCACATTTTGGTACTTTCATCAATTTGCAGATGTTTCTTTATCAAATCCTACGTGGCATTGCTTATTGCCATTCTCATAGAGTTCTCCATAGAGACCTAAAGCCTCAGAATCTGTTGATTGACCGTCGTACCAATGCTTTAAAGCTGGCAGACTTTGGATTGGCCAGGGCCTTTGGTATCCCTGTCAGGACATTCACTCACGAGGTAGTTTTCGTTCCATCTGGCATAAAGTATTGTCTTGTACTCATATATGTTAGTATGTATGGATCAGTATTCAATTTTGTCATTTACCTTTTTGGCACTCTTCGATTTATCTCTTGATCTATTAAATCACGTATTTCAATGGGGGTTTTGGATATTAGTTAGTTAAATGTTAGTCAGTCTCTGCGAGGAGTTGCAATACAGAGATAATGAGGGTACCAATAAGTAATTAAAAGCTTTTTGTTCAATGTTTATTATATATGTGAGTCTTGTTAACTTCAACCACGAGAAATATCATTTTTTATTCTGAACTATTTTCTAACTATATTCCCCTGCCCCCTATATTCAATTAAAAGACTAGAAAACCTCTCTTGTGCGTCTACGTACTCGTCTTACCGAGACTGCATATATGTCTGAATGCTTCTAGTCGCTAACCTCCACATGTTACTTATACTTTTCTAGGTGGTGACATTGTGGTATAGAGCACCAGAAATTCTTCTTGGATCCCGTCACTATTCCACTCCTGTTGATGTGTGGTCGGTTGGTTGTATATTTGCTGAGATGGTGAACCAGCGGCCACTCTTTCCTGGAGACTCTGAGATCGATGAACTATTCAAGATTTTCAGGTCTTGCTCATTCTATTCGACTTATACTTCTTCATATTATGAAGTTTGTGATGTTTAACCAAGCTGTACAGCTGTATTAATTTGTCCTACTGTTAGTCGACGATTTATTTTGTCCTTAAGAAAGTAAGAATGAGGAGTTAAGTTAATCTATTCGACCGAAACACTACCTTCTATAAGTAGGTATGATGACATTGGGTAAATAGGTAGCTCTAAGTTTCAGAATTGCTAAAAGAAAAGAAATACAAATGTTGCTTTGATTATTTAAAAAATGAAAATATTAGCATTTGTTGTTCCCGGGATCTAGTTATAGTAATGGAAAATTTTCCATTTCCTCTTATCAGAATACATCCCTTTCTTCATGCTCACAAAATGATTTTCCAATTTGCTTCTAATATAATTAGAATTCAGCATGTATTTTGCTACTGTTGGTTCCATTAAATGAAGTTGAATGTTCTATATATGTATTACAAGTTTACAACTACTAGTAGAGGCTAGACCAACCTGTCTTTAAGAGTCCATAAGTTTTTTTTTTTTTTTTTTTTTTTTTTTTTTTTTTGGGGGGGTAATATTGGCCACGGATCAAATTGGGTTATACTTTGCATCTAACCGGTCAAATGGGTATGATTAAAAAAACGAGGCTAAAATGGAAAGTTTGAACAATTGAAAATTAGTGAAAATCTATTCAAAAGGTATAAAACATACTAAATCATTTTATTATCTAAGAAATGGATTATCATTGTAAAAAACATTGATCGGGTCAGCAGACACCGACCCACCCTGTTAATAAATAACTTGTTTTGACCCAACACTCAATTAGCCGCCTCTGCTCACAGTCTCACACCACTAGCACCACCATTTTGACATCTGGTGACATATCTCATTCTTTGGTTATAGAATCATGGGAACTCCTACTGAAGATACATGGCCTGGTGTGACAACTCTGCCCGACTTCAAGTCTGCCTTCCCGAAGTGGTCCTCAAAGGTGATCATTCATATAAAATCCCACGCTACATTAATATTAGATTGTTACCATATGGGTGATGTTTAGGGACTAGCAAGTTAAAAAAAACTAAGTGGTGATCATTTGCTTTTCAGGACTTGGCATCTATTGTCCCAAATCTTGAAAAAACTGGCCTTGATCTCCTACGGGTAAGTTTAAACTAATCAATGCTTTACTTTTCTTTTGCGACGGGTATCAATGGTGCATTACTGCACACTCTACCACTTTTATGGACTTCCAAACATCTGAACCCATTGGAATACTCACTTTGTTTTATAAAATTTAATATTATGGCACATGCTTCTGGTTATATGTTTGAATAATCATCAAGTTTTTGCTATTCCCTTAACTAAGAATATCTCTTAGAAATGATTTTTGTTATTCTCTTCCGTTCCCTGGGATTGCATTCGAATGCCATAGGATGGAGGAAGTAGAAATCTGCATTTAGTATATAAAGTTTTGGTTACTTAATATCAAAAGTTAATTATTTCTTGTATGCCCCAGTTTATGGCTACTTGTAGCCCTTTGGTCTCCTTGTTTCTCTAAAAGAGTAAAAGTAGAAGTGACCATGACTGGTTTCTCTAAATGTGTATGAATCTGTCCTGTTTTGACCAGACCCTACCAAACGTGAGAATATGAAATTTAACAAAATCTTTATGAGGAACATTTGGCTCATTATTATCTTAAGACGAATGCTTACTCATGTTTATGTCAGATAGATGCGACAATTTCAACCCATGTACTAATAAATGGTCTAGGTTCCGGCAATGTTTTAGCTATAAAAAGTTTTCAGATCAAATGGGTCGAAAGATGCCCAAACTCCAAAATATACTTTTTAAAGCATAGACTTTGTAGATATTATTAATAATTTAGAGTATTGAGATAATATAATTGTTGGAAACAAGTTTAACGACACTACCCCATATTCTTTAAAAATATTTAGACAACAAGTGGTGGTCCTGTGACAACCCGACCTATTAATTCTTTACCAACCCTATATTGCCAGCTTTCATTTTGATTCTTGATTTTAAACATCTAATGAGAAATGAATTTCAGAAAATGCTGTGCTTGGATCCCAGCAGAAGAGTTACAGCCAGGGCTGCATTGGAGCATGAATATTTCAAGGACATTGGGTTTGTGCCATAAGTTACCAGGTTCTTATCATGTGCAAAACCAAAACCTTTATGGATTATTATGTGAGATATGCGTGCTGTCTTTAGGTAAATTTTTTTTGTTTTCATTTCTTCTTCCATCTAGGACAAAGTAACGTTAAGATGCTTTCTTGCAAAGCCATTGTCGAATTGGCTTGTGCATGTGTCTTATATCTTCATCTGAAATCCTGTTTTCGAATACGGAAAGAAGTTTCTCAATTTCTTGTAACAGTTTTCTTGATGGAGAACATATCATCAGGGTTTTTATTTCCTTTCAATGGAGTTGTTTGGTGTGCAATTTCCTTGTGTTTTTCAGTTAGTCAATGAATGGGATGGTTTCGTTGCGTTTTGGACCATGCCTTTGTTGAACATAAATTGTTTATTTTATTAGTTATAAAATGAATCCACATCATGCCTCTTCTTTTTCTCACCTCTGCGAGTACAATCTTTATAGCTTTCTATTTTAAGACGACCCATTAATACTCGCAGATTGGCAGTGTTTAGCAACATGTAAAATCGGTTCGGAATAAAACAAATTTTTATGTGCAAGTCAAAACAACACATGGCAGTTTGGGTTCTGAGTTATGACCCACTCTATCAGGGGTTTTTTTTTTTTTTTTTTTTTTTTTTTTCATTCATTCATTCCAGTTTTTGCAAGTAGTTGATGACTTGATGTATTAGTAAGTGAGCATTGATTGGCATCCTTGTGTGTCAACTAAGCGTGTGTGTCAGCAACAATACATGGACCCACTTCTTCACAAACCAATAAACAATTTTTACATTCATTTAGGCATAAAATTAGTCAGACATTTAGGCCGCTCAATCATTTTCTTTAGTAAATATTATTACTCAATTTCTTGTCAATAGTAAGTTTTACGACATTGTAAATTTTTTGCACGTCCAACTTTTGTTTGCTAGTCTCATTTTCAAGCTATAGCAAAGCTATAGAGTTGCAACTAACAAATTTAACTCGGCATAAGTAAATAAACGAAAACAACGAAGTTTTTTAAACATTCAGTATCGTATGAACACTTCTATATCATTTTGAATTTATGATGTCCTTTAGGGAGTTCATGGAGTGGTTCAGTAACTTAAATGTTGTGTTAATTACTTCTTGGGTAACCAACAAATTATGATCACATATTTGAGGGCTTAAAAAAAGTATAAATCAACTCCTCTCAGATTTTACATCTTGTTGGGATTTAGGATTTGTCATTTGTGTAATTATTGGATACAGCCTCAAAATTTGTTCGCTACATTCGTTATAACTACGCCTTTGATGCATTTTATACCCAAAACGAAGAATTTACGACCGAGAGTTTCAACATCATACTTGATCTCAGAAAGATGGCAACAAATCTACAAAATCATCCTCTAATTACAAACAAGACAGACGCTTTATGAATCATATAAACATTAACAATTTCCAAATTCTAGTCTTTGAACAAACCAACGGTTCTACGCTTTCATAAGTGCAGAGCAGAAGAATTAGACGCGAAAACCACAATATATAGCGAGATAAATCTTTTCAACATAGCCCGAATAACCTTACTCACAACATGCTGTCCGTGCGAGCTGGAAGCCTTCGGAAGAAGTTCAGCGGTGCAGATGGCAACCTATGACGAAGCCTCGGATGTCTCATAACATAGAATCCACCCAGTGTCACAAGAACCTGAAAAGGTGTCGTGTATAACACAAACGCAGCCACAAGACAAAACATCATAAATATAACAGTAGCTCGTGGATCCCTCCAGCTGAGAAGCCCCTGTAATCGTTCCCCTTGACTCGCTATATCACCAACCACAGACTGAATCCTTCCCGCAACACTTCGTAACCGATCATACCGGTTGCGAACGATATCCGGGTTTCGAGATGTTGGGAAAGTGTCAAACTCTTCGTCCAGCTCATCGGGGGTGACCGCGTCAGCATACGATAACCGAGTGTTCATATGAGGAGGGTATTGTGCCCGAAACCAGTAGTTCCAAAGGCCGATAAGAAACATGTATAGAAAAACCGTAGGCAGAATAAGCTCTGGAAATGACACAAGCATCACAAACAGTATATGAACAAGAACTGTCGTTATTGGGTTTCTCCATAAGCAAACTTCACCAAACCATTTACTCACCGCAAGCACCCCACTGAAAACCGACATTAGCCTAAAGAAATTGGCCTTACTGCGCCTCATACTCCATAGATGGGAATTGGCATCAGTCATATACTCAACAATTTCTTTTCTTAACGGTGGCTCAGCTCGGCTCAACCGAGCCGCCACTATCCCGACAGCTTGGTGACGGAGCATTTCAAGCTGAACAACCGTTAATGGTCTCACATAATGCATTTTTGGCAACAACGGTTTCGAATACATATACATCATATTCACCATTGAAGTACTCGAAAACCGTAAAGCCAAATGCAATTCCCCCATTTTCTTAACACCGGTAGGATGTAGCAATAACAACGGGTACGAATGTGTATAAACCCGACCCGTTTCAAGTGTCGAAATTCTAATTCGAATTTTACCGATTCTCACGTCTTTCGAGTTTGATTCGTTTTCAAGCTGGGCATTGTCAAAAACACCGACGGTTAAAACAGTTGACGGGTCGTATACTTCCCATGTGTACTGTTCGTTGAATTTTGGAACCAAACTGTCGATAACTGTTCTCGTTCGAACCCATTTGTGACCATATTTAGCGACACAATAAGCATCCGTAGTTCCTTTACCGTGCCGCGTTTTCATAGGGTGAATACCAGTAGCATTCAAAATACCGAGTTCGATAATCCCAACAGATGGTCTCCATAATTGTTTAGCAGATGGTCTAAGATCACTACTATACTGTGTTGACTCATCGAGCACATGATACCCACCATCAAGACACACACGAAGATGTAACCGTGTAGCAAATTTACGATCCTTTCTCCTTTTCTCTTTCTCATCGATATCATGATCAAACGGGTCTTGGAGATTAAACCATTGAGAATGAATCATCCGATCGTCCGCACGCCTGATCACCGTGTTTAACGGTATAAACACCTTCCCTAACATCTCATCTTTACCGGGTCCCACACGATCTTCAACAGTCAGGACTAAATGATCTTCAAATGGTTCAGCAGCTACAAACATCATATCTTCGTTCCATAAAGCGTTTCCTGTTCTTGACTGAACTTGCTTTGTTCTTAAAACTTGATTATTAATTTGGGCTTTTACATAAACATCCGGGAACCGGTGTTTCTCGAACCATACAAGATCTTGTACTTCAATAACATTAACACGAACATACCAAAGTCTAGGAGACTGATATACTTTTGATCGGGTGAAAACTGAAGACATGGAACCATCAACATGACTCATAGCAGTGTCCGCAAGAAAAGCGTCAGGAAAAGCTTCATCGGCTTGTGTCCCAATCCATACCGCAAGCATCAATTCTCCTTTTCTTTTCTCCCTGTTTTTGTCCTCAAGCCGATACCATTCGGGAGCTAATGGACTATCGGGTGGGACCCGTGTGGGAACATCGTGTAGATTCACATGAACAACCCCGACAAAATCATCTTTTAAAGTGTCTTTGTCTTTCACGACGACATCTAATACCGTTGCTTGCATTCGTTCCTTCGAGAATGCAAAAACCGTGTTCCATTCCGGGTTTGATTGTTTTGAAAAATGTCTTGTGATTCCTTTATAGTTCCCGACACGTACTTCGACATACGGGTCGAGACTTCCTGTTACATCCATACTTGGTAAGTCTTGTGCTTTCACGACTCTCACGAATAGATACTGCATTGGTTCAACCAAGTCATAAGTACTGGCCCGGCCCCGCCGATTATCACCACTCACGACCCGACCCCTGATCACCTGACCACCACCGAGAAATGGGCTTGTTTCTTTTAATGCGTACTCCATCGGTTGTGATGAAGACCCAGAATACATCCGAACGGCCCTTGGTTGACTTTGAATTTGACTTTGACCTTGAGCTTGATTTCTCATATCCTCGACGTCGTACCCATAAGGTTGCGGCTGGTTACCAGCTGTCATATATGGTTGTTGTGACTGAAACTGTGGTTGTTGGACAAAGTTCGAGTTTGGTAAATGATGAAATGTTCGTATTGAATCTTTGGACTCATTTCGCTCATTGGAAAAAGTATCCATTTGCGGAAGCGGGTTTGAGGATCTAATCGATGGGTTGTCTGTAACAAACACTTTAAGACCCAACTCGCCTTTAACATGTGAAAAAATGTGTCGTTTTTCTAATGGGTAATGAAAAATAACAGCATCAGAATACGGAACAAATGATGTTCCATTGATATGAACTTTACCCATGAAGGATTTTGAATTGGTTCCTTTAGTACTATTGTAGACATAGGCATCGAGTGTAAGGTTTGCTAGGTTATTTGGGTCTGATATATTGAAATAAAAAGTTTCATTCCAATATGGGTTAAGATCTCTTTCTTTGACAGTGGTTCGGTGTTTTTGATGATCGAAGTGTAGCTCAACGTATGGGTTAGCTGAACCTTGACCGTCTTTTGACATCAGGTCATGGGCACTTGCGACTTCGACTCCTAGCTTTAGGTTGCTCATTTCAAACTAGTTTCAAAGGACTTTTCACAAACAATTAAGAGGATGTTTTATTGCACCTGCTGCCTGTAATAAATAATATTTTCATTTATTAGCATCATAAATCAGTTGCAATCTTCTCAAACACAATAAATATGCATCTACAAAAAGCAGTTGGGGGGGGGGGGGGGGGGGGGGGGGGGGGTATTTGGGATTCGCTTATTTGAAACTATTTATGTGCTTAAAGAATAAATAAATACCAACCTGCTTACTTTTAATTTAAGTGCTTATTTACTTTAAAATACACACTTTTATCCAAATACTTGAAACTACTAATCAGCTTTCAAAATAGTAAGTAGATAAGCAGTTAAATAAGCATCCCATCCCTAAAACCCTTTAAACTGCTTGTCTGCCGGTTGGTGGTTCAAATAAGCAGTTTCAAGGTGCTTGTCCAAAACAACTTATTTCACTCACTTATAATCAAATAAATATTTTGTAAAAACAATCACAATCACACTCAAAATTGCTTATCTGCTTCTTGTTGTTCTAAAGAAAAAAAAAAATTATAAATCACTTACTAAAAAAAGCTTATTTCACCTCACAAACAATCAATAAGCAGTTTACATAAGCAACTTGAATCCCATGAAAACATAAAAAAACAGAAAAGAAGTTTCAACAAGCAATCCAGAAAGCAAATAACAAATAGGATTCCAAAAGGTCTTTTCATATTCCTTTACAAGAAAGAATCAAATCCAATAAATAAAAAGTGAGAATCATTTGAATCAGCAAAGAATCACTAACAGATATTGATATTGACTTTTAAGGTAAACCAAACTCAAATTTTGTCATCAAGAAAATTTCCATATAACTATATTAAGCATATATAACTACTAATATACAAATATGCTGATTTTCCAATTTCCATCAAAATAATATCAATATCTCATTTGCTTCAACTTATATCACAAAATTATCAAAAAGAGGTAAAGAACAACTAAAGTTTTCAAGAAACAACCCATATCACATAATATCATAGCTTTAAAGAAAAAAAAGTCAACTAGTAACATGAAATGAGACAATCACCTTGTATGTTTTTGTTTTGCAGTCAATGATCAGAAGAGCACTTGTTTGTTTGAAAGATTCAACAAAGAACTAATGCAAACATTTTTTATGATATGCAGTTATTATACAAAGATATATATAAATATATAAAGAAGTGAATGTAAATTTGTAGGTAAAGGAGGGACAGTTTCTGGGAAGGAAAGAGTTTAAGAAGGAGTTTTTTGTTTGGAAATTGTTGTCAGAGTACAACACGCTTTGTGTCTTATTCTCTTTGTTTTTGTAATCTACTAATCTTAATCCAACGTGAGCCACTTATTTAATACGAGTGAGTAGACGAGTAACTACTTTATTTTAGTCACGTTAGTTTTTTGGTCAACTTTTCAACCTAATGATTTAATAAGAAAAAAAAAAACTTTTCAATGTAATAACTACGGGCTAACTAGTACAACTTTACCGCTGTTTTCTCGAATTTTTTTTTGAGAGGAAGTCAAATGAAGGTAAAGAAAGGAGGATGAAGCTCAAGAAAGAAAATTGTACGTAGTATATTACTATTTGTGTTCTTTAATTTTGAGAAAAAGATAAAGAAAGTGAAAGCATTGATGTTTGTATGTCACGTTTTATATAATTGATTTTGTAAAATTATCATTATGCCTTTGCAAATAAAAAACACAATGATTTGTACGGTTGTTTCATTGATTTGAGTGGCTCGATGCGAAATTATAAATGAAGCTATGCAAATCACAAAAAACTTAATAATCATGGAATATAAAAAGTTCATTGATAATACGCAAATTATTTCAAGTATCTTACATTAACAAAAGTCAAATACAACGATACCAAAAAAAAACCTATAGATATTCAAAAGTTATAAAGAGGGGGAGGAAGTTAAAGAAAGAAAATTGTATATTATTTGTGTTCTCGAGAAAAAAAAAGATAACAAAAGTGAAAAGTTTCACATAAACAAACACAATAACTTTTACTAGAGATGAGTATTTGGACATGAATCCTGGTATCAAACCGGAACCGTACCGAAACGATACCAACTCCTAATACAAGGTACGGTACCGGAACCATGAATTGAGTCCAAAAAATTCGGTACCACTAATAGGGTACCGTACCAAAGCGGGAAGTACCGGAAAAAAAAAACCGAAAATTGAGTAGTCATATTTTTGTATTAAATAACTTATCCAAACACCCATTTGGCCCATTCTATGTCAAAGAAGACATGTAAAACATATGAAAAGAAACCAAAAGTTCGAAAAAATTATTGTGGCAACTATAGATCCTTCATAAACGTTCTCAAAAATTAAACTCGAACCTATTTTATAAGTTTTTAAACGTTTGTATGTTACAAAATCTTGGTGATGTATGTGAAAAACTAGAAGGGGGGTTGAATAGTTTTACGTCAATTTATATTTTAAAAACTTTGTTTGATAAAAACTTCGATTCTTATTTATGTGAATTTCAACACTTGCACAACTCAACCAATTTAATCTAACTAACTAAATAATGATAACGTAAATATGAAAGTAATGAAAAGATAGATATAGAGAGATCAAACCACAACACACGATATTTATAGTGGTTCGGCTACGAAGCACCTCTTCGCCCTACTCCACTCCTCGAGTCACCTACTCGAGAGTTTTCTTCACTATGTCAACAAACTCCTTTTTTGGCGGAGAAACCTTACACAACTTTCACTTACACCAATTAAAGACACTAAGCTAAATGTCGAGTCCTAATAGTAGTTAGAACCAATCTCACACCACTACACGCCTTCTTCACAAGTTGTACACAACACTACTACTACACTACTTCTCACACCTTCACAACTTCTTCTTCATACCACAACTATTTCTTCACTACTTCAATTCACAACTACTAACCCACCTAGATCTATCAATTACAATCACTACACAACTATACAATAAATACAAGCTACACTACTAATCTTCAACACTTCTTGGTTTGAGATGAAAGGAGTATTCTTCTCTTGCACTTTGAATGAGGATCGATAACTTGAAAACAAGAACTAATGTGGTTATGATCAAAGGATTTAGGAAGATGATTTGAGTGAATTAGAACATAAAGTTTTAGTGCAAAAGGTGAGGAAAAAATTCAGATTTGATCCAGTATTTATAGGCAAAGAAATCTGACACAGGAGCGTATGCCGGCCCCCTTAATTGTGTGCCGGCCCCCTTAAAATTAAGGGGGCCGCCCACAGTAACGGTCTTTTTTCTTTGTCTTTTCTGGGGAAAGTTTATTTGGTGAAAATTTAACTGAATTTGGTTAAAAATTTGAATTCATTTATTTATTATGAAATAAACATTTTCCTTTAATTACCAAAAGTGTTTTTCTTAAATATATAAAATGTTTATACCATTTTATATAATTTGTAATTAGTAAATAGACCTTCCTTTGATCATAAAATGTATTAGGTACTTGTTTATTCATAACTTAAGTGAATTAGTTGGATATAATGATATTTTGTCACTAAATATTTATTTACGTAATGATTTTATATTTTGTGATCGTCAAAACATAGGGATATCAAAAAATGTTAATAACGTTTTTACGCATTATTTATATCAACAATGTATTTATTTAAGTATTGGTTGTGTTTTGTGCCACGTCGTGGTTTGAAATCACTTGAAAATGCATGTTTTTTTCCTATTTTTGTTGCATTTTCTTGAAATCCTTTTTGGTTTAACAAAATACAGGAAGAACCGTACAGGTACCGATTTTCCGGTACCGGTACCGGATTCGGTACCTGAATCCCGTCCGGTACATAACTGGTACCGGATCCGGTACCCGAATCCCGTTCAGTACAGTACCGGTACCCACTTTCATGCTCGGAAAAAAATCGATAGCACGAATTCGGTACGGGTTCGGTGCCATTCTAGTACCGTGCTCATCCCTAACTTTCACTCATTTCCTCTCCATTTCCCCATACTTTCACTCTTAAAAAAAACTTGAAAACATGACAATGTTTAGGTTTCTCTAACTTTCTTCTCAAATCATAACTTAATACATTGTACAAGTGACAAGGGTTTTGTGTTAGGGAGATGATTTGCACACATGAGTTTTTGATTTGCACACTCTTATATATAACCGCCTAAACAAGAATATATATACAGTACAACAGTTTAATGCACATGTTAGAGTGTCCAAATCAAAATGTTGACCAATCAAATGTTGAGTGTGTAAATCATTTCCCTTTGTGTAATGTTAGAAGGTTAATAAACAAACTTGTCACTAAACTTTTTAAAAAAGTGCGTATAAGGTACTAAACTTTTATTTTGTTCACTTAGGTTACTAAACTTATAGAAAGCACACTGTTCTATAATTTCAGTATTAATCGGAGTGACATGAACATATATTTTTGGATAAGTTAAGTAACATCAATGTTATTTGTAAATTAAAAAACATATTGTTGACGAGACTATCTTGGTCTGATGGGTTAGCAATTCGGACATAGAAATCCTTTTAGCTCGGTTTGAAGAAATAATTACCAACTCTATTTATCAACTTGGTATTGGTATTACCAAGTTGATAAATAGTTAGGGAAATTTGAAAACCTCTTATATAAGATGACATTTATTTCTAACTTAACCCACTTTTATGGCATAATGCTAAGATTATCCATATCATTATGTACTTTTATATATTAGATACGTACGTTTTGTCTGTTGCATGTCTGACACCCGCTTGCAGTTACGTTTGTAGTTTATGCAGCTACCCATAAGTTATCATGTATAACCATTTTCATCTCAAATATCATTTCGAAGCACAAATGAAGAGTGCGATCAACTGCGATTGTATTACGAATCAATGCGAATTCGATATACATGACGTATGCATTTGACAGATCAGTCGGTGTTGATTACATGGCAGGATCTGTTTGCTTGTTACACACGAACGAGTTAAAATAGAGATTTCTGATTGAAATTAACTAAAATATACCAACAACAAGGTATGTGGGATGAATTACCAATAGCACAAATACATTCGGAGTGGTTCACATTGCATTCGCCATACACATTAATTAATATAAAAATAATTACTCTAACATCTTGAGCACCATCTTTTTAGTAGTATGCACCATTCACATCTTTTCAAAACCATCGTTAAAAGGTATGTTTGGCAAAAGTAACTGTTGCTGGTGCTGGAGATGGAGATTATAAAAAGAGATTATTTTTATAAGCTACATGAAGTTCTGTCTGCCAAAAAAAAAAATTATTTTTTAAATAGCTTATTTTTTAGAAAAAAAATAAGCATAATATCTCTATAATCTCATGTGCCAAACATAGCCAAAGAAGCATTAGAACTCAAAGGAGGTCTTATTTCAATTGTGAACAACCAGCTCCTGGTTGTAAATTGGTGCATAAAAAATAAAGTACTTTTGTGCAGCTGTAGATATCATCAACATTAGAACTCAATGGAGGTCTTGTTTCAATTGTGAACAACCAGCTCATGGTTGTAAACTGGTGCACAAAAAATAAAGTACTTTTGTGCAGCTGTAGATATCATCACATCTTTTCAATATAAAAATAATTACTCTAACATCTTGAGCATCATCTTTTAGCAATATAAACCATTCACGTCTTTTCAAAACCATCGTTAAAGAAGCATTAGAACTCAAATGAGGTCTTGTTTCAATTGTGAACAGCCAGCTCCTGGTTGTAAACTGGTGCACCAAAAATAAAGTACTTTTGTGCAGCTGTAGATATCATCAGAACTTGGTGAACACAAGCATCGATGCGGAACCCATATAGAAAATGATGGATATCATTCATGTTCATCGGAATCTTCATGGGTCATTTGAACTCTGTTGCTAACATTTGATAAAACATCCAACATTGTATGGTTGTTGAAGATATTGATGTGATGAGATATAATCCATTGTGATAACATGTTGAAAGGGCAAGATATGGTTGTATAAATTATTTGAATATGGAGACCTTAATATGGTTGTATAAATTATTTGAATATGGAGACCTTAAATGAGTATATATTTATAGGAAATATCAAAATTCACAATATTGTACTTTTAAAGTTTTACTTATAATTTTAATGTTTTTATAGGAAAGGTAAGCCCGACCTTCTCATATCGTGGGGCCCACTGCGTTATGTTTAAACATTCATAATCGCTTCGCAAGATGTTGACGTCAAGCAACCGTTGGGTGTGAAGGGTGTCCCATTTCTTTATCACGTGACCTTCACTTCGTAAATGGATTGAAGTATCTTTGAGATTGTTCTGGTCAAAATCGTTGTACAGAAAAACAGACGAGACGGGTGTCATCATGATCGGAATGAGGCAGCGGTGAAGAAGGTGTCCCGAGAAGAATGAAGGTGCGTGCGAGGAGATATGACCGATTATGTGACGTTGTAGTAGGCTATTAAACAAAATGATAAATATGTGAGTAGTTGGTGCAAAGAGTAAACACGGTAAAACGTGATTCAATGTTCTACTTTTAGCAATATATCACAAAATTAAGTCAAATTGGATTTTTAGAGAAAATTTCCCAATAGTTATAGTTGTGACTTGTGTGAAAAATTAGTTGACGCCTAAAGACACATAGTAATTTACATAAAGCTTTAGTAATATTATAAATTATTGGAAGCAGAGACGGAGCCAGTAGGGGGAGCTAGTGGGTGCTCGGCTACCCCCAACCCCCCACTAGCCCAACTTACAGAGTTACAGTTTGGTTTTCGGCTTTCGTTTTATAGTCTTCAATCTTGTCTAGCCCCTGCCAACTACCCATATCTAACGCACATATTGTCATTATGCTCGTTGGATGATAACTAATGGTATGCAGCAACACTCAATTAACCCACCATTGCATAGTAGATAAAGTTGTAGTTTATGAAGAAGAAGATAGAAATGAGGCGAGAGAGATAAGAAAGAAAGAGAGATAAAAAGTGAATGATAAATAAAACTTGTTTGATCTTTTTTATTTAATTATTTTATTATATGGTACATGCACAACTTTTTCTTTTTTTATTAATGGTTTTTTAGGTTTCTTTGAACAACAACTACTAGTCTACTAGTATTAATGAAAAAAAAAATTGTATATATCTTTTTGTAACTTGAAGAAAGGAATAGCTAGTCATTTTTTTTTCACAATCCCAACAGAAAATAGATGTAGAATTTTCTATTGTTCACACGAAAAGAAATAGCCATTCAATTTTTTTTCCAGTATATTTATGAAACACTACTATTTTCACACGCTAAAGAAATAAATTTGAGTGTTTGGGAAAGAATTGTTTATAAGGAATTGAAAGAGTGATTAGGAATTTAGCAAAGTTTAGTTTATAGTGTTTATGTAAATTTATTAATTTTATAACAAGCAACTATTTAACTGATGCTTTAAAGTACTATATACCTAATTGTAATGTCATATGTGTTATTAATCGATTGAGGTGATTAAATCATTGAATTATATCTTATTATAAAAATTATTATGACCCTCTTAATACGAATTCCTTGCTCCGTCTCTGATTGGAAGAAATAATAATATCATAAACAAGCTTATCCTTTCGCTTATATTAACTAGGTCTATTTTTATTTTTTATTTTTGAACATTTTCGTCTTGTTTTTTGAGTCATTGAATAGCTTATTGTGTATCCTGATAATATATTTAAATGAAATGAATAAAGAAATCATATTAATATGTGCGTGGCCAACTAACATCCGTGGCCAGGTTTGTTGACTTAATATTTCAGTTAAAAAGGGGCAATATTAAAGTTAGAGTGTTTTTCATCATTATACCATTTTTTTTCTCAAAAAAAAATGATTTTTTTTTCTTCATTTGTGTACTTTCTTTTTAAATTAACAACGTGATAGTCTTTTTTTACACAACAAATATCACCACCAACATAATGTGATACTACAACTAACATCACCACCAATCATACACTACTTAAACACAAATATACCACACAAAAACCAAAATCACACACAAACACATACAACCACACTTTCCACAAGTCGATCTTCACCGCAACCGACTTTCTCTCCTCATAGCACTTAAGACGCGTTGTGTTTAGGTGTTGCTAATAAGCTAAGATGCGTGGTATATGGCGAAAGACGCGCCTTACCCCTTTATTACCACTAGTCTTACGATAAAACAAAACTAACTACTAAAAAGCTTAAACAACCTGACTTAAGACTTAAGGCTTTATTAAAGTAACTAGGAAGTTGACATATTAAGAATGATACATAATTTTCTACCAAACAAATATTGAAGTTTCCGTGTTCATTGATTTATACTTTGTGACATTTATTCTTTTTATAGATTTAAATTTGGACAACGATGAAAGGCATGTTCGTTGATCGTGATTTGTTTGAATGGTATTCAAAAATATAACATCAAAATGAGAAATAATTTGCACACTTTATTTTTTGATTGACACACTCTAATTTATGTATTAAACAGTTATATTGTTTATAAATTATGCTTAAACTAGTTGTACATTAAAGTTTGCAAATCAAAAATAGATGAGTCACCTTACCAAAATTACAAGAGTGAATATAGATGGTCACTTCCATACAAAATAGTCATTTACAATCACATTAAAAAGTAATTTCTTTTTTAAACTGTTAAGACAATCTTCAATCTGAAACTTTTGATGGTACACACCTAACAAAAAGGTTCTTTGCCATTATTCTTTTGATCTTTCTCTAATACAGTATATGAGTGGAAGGAGGGTTTGGTGTGATCAAAATTAATGTTCATTAAAGATACATATTAAACATACGTGTAGACACGTTATTTTTTTTTTTGATCGGCAAGTATCATTTTATTTCACCCAAAATATGTACAAGGAAATCAACTAGAAAGGTTCTAGTCGTTACAAAGAAACTCCCAATTACATCGCCTTATTAGTGGTACCCAAACTAAGGAACTATGTTGTTGGAATGTCGAATTCGCGCCACATCTCCCAGGACCATTCCTTCTTCGCCCTATACTTTAACCATGAGAAGGTAATTGCTTGAACTTCCCCGAATAACCCTTGTATGTTTACTCGTTTGCCTTGGAAAATTACTTCATTCCTCATCTTCCAAATGGCCCATGTTCCTGCTAGTACAATCATCTTTATCACATCCCTTTTGACTGCCGAACTCCCTGAATGATTATGGATGTCTAGTAAGTCACGGATCGAATGAGCATAAATCTGTGGAATTCGACACCAAGAGCTGACTTGTTGCCATAGAACTGTAGCTGCGTAACAGGAAATGAACAAATGATTGGCATCTTCGTCACCTTCTCCACAGATTCTGCACAATGGAGACCCGTTCAGAATCCTTCTCGCCTTTAAACCAATGTATGTTGAAAGCCTATCTTGTTCCATCCTCCATGCGAAAACCGACACCTTCCTTGGGACCCATTTAAACCATGAGAATGGATAGAAAGGAACCGCATGATTACCCAGCAATTTCCTACATTGGCTTACCGAAAACTTCCCATCCTGATCACTCGGCCAACACCATCTATCAGACGTGTTGAGCAAGTTTGTAGATGCGATCAAAGAATTGCAGCCATGAAGTTCCGCCAATTCCTGAACCGATATAGGGGGTCTTCTCCAATCCCAACTTTCAATTCTATCCGCAACCGTAACAGATTTTTGATTCTCCAAAGCGAATAAAGCCGGGTAAATTCCCATTAGTGGGCCGTCCCCAACCCACCAGTCCACCCAGAAGCGAATATCCAGCCCATTGCCGCAAGACCCTTTTATCAGACTTTTTAAAGTTAAGTTGCGCATTGAAAAGTCTTTATCTAATTTAGTGATCATATTCCATGAACCTGGTATCCCCTTTTTTACCGGAAGATAACTCCATGAATTTTGATTGAGATGAATGGCATCGATGACCTTCCTCCATAACGAACCTTTCTCAGTTTTGTATCTCCACCACCACTTTGCCAAGAGCCCGTCATTTAAATCTTTAAGTGAGCCGAGACCGAGGCCACCCTTGTCACATGGCCCTATGACTCGATCCCATGCTACCCAATTTGTTTTAGATCTATCTTCATCACCCCTCCAAAAAAATCTCCTCCTTAAAGCTTCTAATTTATCAATAACACCCCCGGGAGCCTTGAACAAAGAAAAGAAATAAACCGGAAGACTATCCAAGGCTGCTTTAAGTAACGTGACCCTACCACCGGACGAGAGCATCTTTGCCTTCCATTTCGATAACCTTTTGTTAAAACAATCCACCACACCATTCCAATTCCTAATAATATTCATGTTAACACCAACGGGTAAGCCGAGATATTTACATGGGAATTTATCAAAGTTACACTTTATGGAGTTCGCCGTCTCTTGCGCTTGGTTGGTGTTCACTTTGATGGGGTAAAGAGTAGTTTTATGGTGGTTCATTTTCAGTCCAGAGATCAAGAAGAAACATCGCATAAGGCGTACAATGTTTTTGATGTTTTGATCACCCCATTCACCCATAAAAACAACATCGTCCGCGTACATGAGATGGGTCATTGTGAGATCGTTGTTTGGCAGCCTAAGACCCCGGATAAAACCCAACTCTGTTGCTTTTCCCATGAATCCAGTTAGAGCCTCCATTGCAATTATAAATAAGAACGGGGATAGAGGATCCCCTTGTCGGACCCCTCTAAAGCAATCAAATTCCAATGTAGGGGATCCATTTATCAAAACGGACGCCCTAGCCGATTCGAGTATCCCTTTAATCCAATGTCTCCACTTATCCGGAAACCCCATTTGTCTAAGAACCTCTAAGATGAAACACCAACTGATAGAATCAAACGCCTTTTCCATATCTACTTTTAACACAAATGCCCCGAAGTTTTGTTTATTTGCCCAAGATATGATTTCATTTAGGATTAGAGGTCCGTCTAGAATGTTACGATCATTCATGAAACCAAACTGTAAATTCGAGACCACCGAGTAGATCACCTTTTTCACACGATTTGCTAATACTTTGGAAATGATTTTAGATATGCATCCTATCAAACTAATCGGTCTATAATCGTTAAATGATACCTGGTCAGGTCCTTTCGGAATAAGTGCGAAGAAAGATGACCCACAAGCTCGACTGATTCTGCCTCCGATATGGAATTCTTCCATTATCTTCATAATGTCCTGTCTCCAAAGTACCCAATAGTGCTTGATGAACTTGAATGTGAATCCATCGGGACCGGGGGCCTTGTCCCCCCCGCAATCCCAAACCGCTGCTTTGACCTCCTCGACCGAGAAAGGGGAGATTAAAACCTCAGCCTCCTCAATGGAAAGACGCTTCAAGTTAGGACAATCAAATGAGGGCCTGTTGTGATTCGGTTCCTGGAACTTGAGAGCAAAGAATTTTCTTGCTTCCTCCTTGATCTTTAAAGGATCCGTCTCCCAAGTACCGTTTACTAAAGTGCCGTTGATTCGACTTGAGCTGATATTGCTATTTATAACCCCGTGAAAAAATGCAGAGTTTTCATCGCCTTCAACAAGACACGTTATTATAAGAAAAAAAATAATAGGACATCACATCATATTAACTAATTAATTATAAATATTGCTACCAACTATGCTACTAATTGAGAAGGACATCTTAACCTTCTATTCAATCTAAGTCGTTACCAAATTGATGAGCATTGCTGTTAACTAGGAAAGTATTTATGAATCTTATATGCTAATTGTTACAATTATTGCACTGAGCCACTGAATCCATTATTTGCATTTAACCTTATCCTTTTTTTTTTTTTTTTTTTTTTTTTTTTCACGGGTTGCGATGTACTAATACTAATGTAAAATAAAATTCAGACAAGTCTTATATAGTTATATGTAAAAATCAGACAAGTCTTATGTGTAAAATGTTAAAGAGTAATTATAGTGTGACATAATTTAAGTATCAAAGCAAAATCTAAACAAAGAAGAAGGGTTAAAAATTGCAATATGAAATGGATAGTAACGAATAGTAAAATCATGCAAATCAATGTTAAAGGGCATAAACAAAAGTAAACTACGTCTAAAATTAAAAGAAGATAAACAAATATTTGTGTATATTAATTTAGGGAGATGATTGACACACTTTATTTTTAATTGTGACACTTATATGTACAATCGGTTAAAGCAATATACATTTACAGTACAACAGTTTAATGCACATAATTGAGTGTTTCAATCAAAAAATGAATTGTGCAAATCATCTCCTGTTAGTTTATCATCTTAGAACAATGAATAGACACTTTATTGTCAACATACAAATGTTAGTGTATTTTAGGATTTCGTCCATAATATTGATGCATCTAGAAAAGTTGAATGATAGGACCTCACTATATAAGGTTTTTAAAAGACTACTGTTTCGATGAATATACACTTTTATTTCTAATGCTATAAAAAAAAACACTTTTGGGTTCGAACAATTAAAATATCAAATTATAACTACATTAGCTCACGTTATAATATTTTTAAAACAATAGAATTGACTACAAAATTGTAATTTACCAGGCATAAATATTTTAAAACTTTTTTACGTGTAAAGATCTAATTTCTATTTCGTGTTTTGTTTCACTGTAACTGCAGGACATAAAAAAAAAAAAAAAAAAAAAAAAGTCAAGTGGAAATTAAGTGGTTAGGTGACAATGATGTTTCCTTGGCTAATACTCGTTTCTTTATTTTATTATCGACATCATTTTCATGTTGTTAATCTTTGTTTCTTTTGGAGCATATGGATTATTGCACCAAAATTTCCTGTTAAGAAAAAACGAAATCATGTTCAAATTGATTTTTTCCAGATCTTTTTTTTGCCATTAAACTAAAATTTCTATTTTCCCAAGGTATGAGGTATCAAATAAAATTACAGAGCACCTTTGGCTTACTTAGGCCTATTAATCAATTTGTTGTTCTTCGGGTATGTTTGGTAATGAGCATTTAAGAGGGTTTTGAAACAACTAGCAACTAGCGGTTAGCGTTTTGAACACATATGTTTGCTTGACAACCAACTAGCATTTTTAAGCTTTCTAAATGCTCCAAATCAAAAAGTTACTTTTAGTAGCATTTACTAGCAACTAACATTTTTACATAGTAATTATAACCATACATATATACTACCAAACAGCTACTGCTTGTCATTACTGCTTTCTGCAAGGCCGTCCCATGGTTTTCAAAGGCCCGTGCAATGATAAAAATGAGGCCCCCTTTTCTAAAAACATGAAAATCGTCCTCTTGAACGTACAATATTTATGGTTATAAATACAGAAAAAAATGTCGACAAGGACTAGGAAAATGCTTACATGTTACATGTTTTTGGTATAACGTTAATTCCTAAATTTGAATACATAATATCACAATTGAATTTTATAATTATATATTCTATCGATCTCCAAATTCTTCTTACCAATAACATTGTAAATGAAAATTTAAATAGACATAGCAAAAGATATTAAGAGAAGGAAACAAATACGAATAAAGGAACGAAATGAATAAATAAGGGATGAACAAATAGTTATTCTAGCTGTTGGGCTGCAAGGATATTACACAGGCCCAAAGTATACTAGAATGGATTGGAACAGGTATATTCATAAACTGGGCTTCTCTGTTAAAATGTGGCCCTAACAGATTTGGGGGCCTTGTGCAGTTGGGCAGTCTGCACAGGCCTAAATCCGGCCCTGGCCTTTCTGGATTTTCGCCAAACATATTCTTCCTAAGTATACTGTCTATGGCTTATACAATAATTTGGGCTTACTTAATCCCGAGTTTTTACATTACAGTCACATGCCTTCTATGTATCGCCATGAAAACTTGAGTTTTTTTTTTATGATGTGTCGTATTTTGAAAACAAATATTGAACTTTTAAATATATTTGCAAGATAATATATTTTCCAGATATTATTTTTGCCACGAAAACTAAAATTTCTATTTTCCCAAGGCATCAAATAAAATTACAGAGCTGTTGTTCTTCCTAAGTATTGTCTCTGGGCTTATTACCATTTGGGCTTTTATTTAAGCCCGATTTTTAAGTTACCGTCAGTCTGTCACAGGCCTTCTATTTATCGCCATGCAAACTTGCAAAGTGTTTATAGTTTATACAACGACTGAACCACTAGATAAAAAAAACTGCTCTATGCCTCTATATAATGAAATCCAAAATAAAAACTATTAGAAAAGGATTTTAAGTATTTGAACATAGTCAATGCGTTAGTCTGTTTTATAGTTATTGAGATAATTATCTAAAAAAGTAAATAACTCGTCAATTTTTCGATTTGTTTATTATCAACTTTCTTTTTGCTATTATATACCCAAACTTTGAATTGTGCGTGTATTTTGTGACTATGTTTACATTGTTATCTCTATGTTTTTTATATCACGATATCAACATCGATTAGTAAAATGGTCATTTTACATGGCAAAATAAACACAGAAGTCGAAATTTAAACTTTTAGGTATATAATTAAAAAAAAAGGTTGTACAACACTCGAAAAAGTGACAATGTAATTACATATGTAGAATCCCTTAATTATTTTTCATTTTACCAAGATAAATAATCAATAAAACTAACTAAAATGAGTCTTTCTCAAGTAATCAATATATAAAATTATCAAATAAAGAGTTCAAAGTGTCTAGCTAGCTCGACCATGTGTAGTTTGTAGAGCATTTTCTTTTTGGCCGTTAGGTTGCCGAATTAACAATTTTGTCACATTAAGTGTTAACACAGTTACCACTTACCACATTTAATGGCCTACACTTAAAAAACACAATATGGCAGTAATATATAGTTGTTTGCTTTCACAAGTTGAATGGCCAAAAAGGTCAGAATCTCTTCATCCATTTAATCTCTTTGAGTAAAATAGTTTGTTTTGTTTTTACGACCTACAAAAAGGGGACATAGATGGAGTAAGATTCAAGATTTTATGTTGTGTTTTTTAGTTCAAGTGGAAATAAAGAAATTCGACTATTCGAGTAAATTCTAAACCTTTGACTTTTTCTCAAATCAATATTTAATTATGGATTATTGTAATGACTCATGTGCATATAATGTTAACCAAATGTTCTATTATTGGTTACATACTTTAGATTAAAGCTTTGCTTTTTGTTTTAATCTGACTGATGTTATGATATTTTGCAAGAGGTTTTTGGTTTCATTATGCTATATGTTTTGAATGAACATACGTCGCTGGTTATGCAAATCGGTCATTTGCAAGAAAGATATATGAAAATTTATTGCTTTTGTACTTGGATTTAGTCGAAGTTATGTGGTTAATACACTTTTTTAGTACATAATTTGTTATGTAAACAACGATATGATTCACAATTTATAAATTATGACTAGCGATCGACAACAAAACATGCCCTACATCATAAGTTACATGTATAAACGTTATCTTAATTCTAAACGTTACCTTAATCAACTAATTAATGTTACTTAGATCACAAAGTTCACAATTAGCTTCAAGGTCAATGCTTGATTTCACATGTAACTCCATTTTCTCTAACATATATATCCCCCCAACTCAATTTACAAAAAAAATGCGATACATGCATTGTGGATGTATAGAGTGAGTTAGACCATCTTCAACAGCTTAGAAATATGACGAAAACTTATAAAGAGAAGTGTACTTTGATGTTTCTAGTGGCAGTCGTTGGCTCCCTTTTCATGTTCGTAACTGCTGCATGCTGGTTAGACCTTGTAAGTGATCACTGAACCTTAAACAACTTTATATGCAAAAACGTGTTTAGCGGCTTGTATATTAAAACCAAAAGGTGCATATGGCATATGTACATGTAGTGTCGTTTATATGCGTTTCAATTAAACTTTTCTATGATATGATGAGTCAAATGTTGCAAATATTTTGCTTGCGACGAGGCAGTACACGGACATGTGATATTTTTTGATAGTTTTGTACGTATACATATTTTGAAGGTGTAAGACTGTAAGTGCTATGGAATACTAGTGCAGTTTACACTCAAATAATATTACAAACTCTACACTTATAAAGCTATAAGAGTTTACAATGAAGATTGCGAAAAAGTAGTATGATGATTAGAAACTTTGAGATCAAATAAATTTCTAAAAACTTTCAAGTGTAAAGATTTAAACAATTCGTCTATCCTTTAAGTATGTATATTGAGTGACTTCTTCTCATTTTAAGTGTGAAGATTTAATTAGAGGAAATGTTTCATGACACAATTACCTTCGCGCTTGTTTAAGATACTATAAATTTTGATCAAGTGTGTAATATTGCTGAAAATAACAAGTAAAATTGAGTGAAGTTTAGCGACAAAATGGAAAAATGGCAGTTAAGTGAGGCAAGATTCAATTTAAACTATTTAACGATGGCTACTTAGCGAAATCTTTTTTGTTGCATGTGACATTCGTTTTCAGCTTTATATGCTAATCTTAGTATTACTCGTATATGTGTAGTCCTTGTTTTCGGGCCAATCAATCATACAATTCCAAACAACAAAAAAGGTTCCTTATTTCCCACTTGACTGTCTCTCATGGAATGAAACCTTGACATGCCCCAAGAACTACCCAACAACTCATAAAAACATAGGCCATCCAGGGTTCAAGACATGTCCTGATTACTTCCGTTGGATCCACGAAGATCTAGCCCGCTGGAGAGAGACGGGGGTCACAAGAGACATGGTTGATGGAGCAAAACCAAGTGCGCATTTCAGGCTAATAATTCTTGATGGAAAAGCGTATGTAGAAAAATTTAGAAAGTCTATCCAGACTAGAGATTTATTCACATTATGGGGGTTCCAACAATTGATCAGACGGTACCCTGGAAGGATTCCTGATTTGGAACTTATGTTTGATTGCAATGATCGTCCAATGATTAAAAAAAGTCGCTTTAGGGGACCGGATCCAAGGCCTCCACCACTGTTCAAGTATTGTTCTGATTACGGGAGCTTGGACATCGTCTCACCAGATTGGTCCTTTTGGGGATGGTAATTAATCAATAAGCTATTGAACTTCTTTGTCATACATTATTTTCGACTTAATATATGTTGAATTATAAAAAAAGAATCTAAGGGTCTGATGCACAAATCAAACTTGACCACCGCCAAGGTGGCCTAGTGGTCAGTCCGTGATATCCTCACAAGAGGTCTCGGGTACAAACGCCACTAGGTAAACATCTTGGAGGTGGCCAGGGAAATGGTTCAGAAATGGTTACGGCTATTCCCTTCTTAGACCACGTACAGTGGAGTCAAATACTCGCCCTCCTGAGTAATTTGAATAAGGAAATTATCTCATCTTAATGCGTTTATATTTGAATTGAATGATTAAATTATATTGTGACAGGCCAGAGACAAACCAAAAGCCTTGGGAAATAACATTGAAGGAGCTTAAAGAAGGAAACAAGAGAGTGAAATGGATGGACAGATTACCTTATGCTTATTGGAAGGGTAACCCTGATGTGTCTCCTATTAGGGTTGACCTTAAAAAGTGCAACGTAAACTACACTTCTAATGTTGACTGGAATACTCGATTATTTTTTCAGGTTATCATTATTTTTTGTTATTTTTTCATTTTAGATGCTAGTAGACTATATGGAGATATTGCAACACGGCTTGTTTTAACTCGAAACATCCACAAAAAAATACACTCGTAGACAAGATTAATATTAAAGTTATTTCGCATTAGATAC